>CM023620.1:8863306-8948306 GCA_013358685.1 Antennarius maculatus | reverse complement strand
TCTCCTCGCTTTATGTCCTCATCAGAACTGTGCAAAAATTAGTGAGCAAATCTTGACTCATCTGCAACACAGGAAAGCTTGCCCTTCATCAAAAACCTCTTGGGCTTCACGCTGTCTGTTTTTTTTTTTTTTTTTGCTTTCAGATTAGTGTGTTTGCTGCTTTTGTTCACCCTGAACTGGTGCAGGTATTCTGTAATAAACAGTTAAGATTGGGAGTGTGTGTTTGTGTGTGCAAGTATGAATGTGTGTTTCCAGTGTGTAGGTCCATATCTTCACAGATTTTGTACATGTTTAAAGGGAAGTTTAATTCAAGGTTCAGGTGGAAGTAATTGATGTGCCTTTAGCAACTGATTGGACAGAACTTGTCATAAGCAAGTGGGAAGGGAAATGGGAGGAGTCTGTAGCATAATGAGCACTTCACCTGCAGCTCATCCGTTATCGTCTCCAAAAATAAATGGGCAAGTGCAAAGCAGAGGAGCAGTGTGAAGATGGGGTTAAGACAGCTCAGTGGTGAGCCTGTGGAGTTGTGTATTTACGTATCAGGTCACTGGCAATGGTAAATAGGCTGGACATACTCCGGGGGGAAGTATCCCACATGTCCATGGCAACGGCCCCTCCAACGGAGTGAATCAGAGCAGTCGAGGAGTTCAATGACATCACCACGCAGGAAACGTAGCTGGGTGGGGTGGTGAGGGGTGAAGTCGAAGAGAGCATGGGCATGGTGGGGACGCTGTGATGGGAAGAATGAAGGACAGAAGGATTGAGTAAGTCAGACTTTGCTTCACAACATTTGACGGATTTATGGCAACAGGTAAAGGCTACAGGAAGTGCAAATACAAAAAAGACATACAGAAAATATAAGTACAGCTTCTGGCAGTTAGCCTAGTTCTTCACAAACACAAGTGGCTGAGATCATTTCAAACAGAGTCAAACTATCAGTTTCCAGGTGCTGTGAAAAGCTAAGCTAACCACTGTTAGGGTTTTGCTCTGAACAAAACCCTCTTCGGCTCCTCCGACAGCTGCCACCTTATCGTGGCGGGGGAGTTTGAGTACCCAAATGATCCCTGGAGCAATGTTACCAGGGGCTTTACGCTCCTGCTAGGGTCTCCCTTGGCAAACAGGTCCTGGGTGATGGGCCAGATGAAGAGCAGCACAAAAATCCCTATGATGAGTACAAAATCAAGGACCGTGACATCGCCCGGTATGGTGCAACCGGGGCCCCACCCTGGAGCCAGGCCCGGGGTGGGGGCTCGTATGCAAGCGCCTGGTGGCTGGGCCTCTGCCCACAGGGCCCGGCTCAGCCCGAAAGGATGACGTCAGTTTACATTTGCTTTAGATTTATATTTACTGGACAGATATCAACTCTGTTATCGATCTTCTCATCTCATGCAAAAAGAAAATCCTTTTTTTTTATGTTGAACCAGCTCTTAAAGTGAAAATAAACATTTAATCTGTTTCATTTAAATTGAAAAAGTAACTTAAATCAGTGTTATTTCATTTTCTCACATTCATGCAAGTTTAATGTGTTTGTTATACACGTCCTCTGTGTTGAATTAAATCAACTGGACTTGTAGGAACAGTTTACAGACATTTTGTGTTTCATCTAGTAGGCTTCTTCATTTCTAAACATTTGGTTGATAGTTCCAGGTATTTTTTGAGTGGTCGAGATTGTTAAGTCAACATGACAGTTATTGATAGTTGTGTTGTTTGCTTCCCACAGTTATGCAACCATCATCCAAAAAACCAGATGACTCCTTCCTCTTGGAGCCTACAGCACAAAGAGCCTACAGCACGTACTGTAGGTAAAACCTGTGACTGAGCTTCATCGACATGGAGACAAGCCTCTTGGATGAGAAGAGAAACATCTTAGAGCTTTACCAGTCCAGTTGACTTAATTCAACAAATATCAGGTTAGATCGGCTTTAATATGTTTGAGGTACAAACTTACTTCCAACAGCTACTCCTCTCTTACTACCCTGCACACATCTACAAGATAACATTTTTGGAGATTTGAAGTTCTGTGTGTATTATGTTTATTATGTTTGAAGTGTAAAACTTCCAGATTTAGACTTTAAAAGGCAGCCCTAATAATCCTAGATAGATTTAAAAAAAAATATTTACTGTATAGTTAGTAGTTTTACATACGTTGAACCAGATTAAGGCAGGTCTGATCCAGACAACAGTGTATAAACTGAATTATACAAACTCAAAACAAAAAAATTGATAGTGACCTAGAACAGACTGCAGTTTTGTCTGGATCATTTCAGTTTGCTCTGTCTCGCAATGTTACATGAAGTCCCATGGACAGAATTTGCTTTTGCTTTGTTGACCTCACTTGGACTGATTTAAAGGAATATTTTCTTTTTCTGGACTTTAACTTCTGACCAAGCAAACAGTGATAAGAATTAAACATTAAATGAAAAACTACTGCCTACAGTCTACATGTTGTCTGAGTAACATAAGCTACATGCCTTAACATTTAATTTTCACAATTATATTCATACCTTTTTTAATTTGTATGTTTCTCCCTGTTTACAGTCTCTTTTCTGATCTTAATAAAAGTAGCTGCAGGTTCTTTTTCTTGTCTTTTGAGACAAGAGAAGGATATCAATGTTCTCATCTGAAGCTTCTCTATAGTCTAAAGTGGCATCACCTGCAGCAAAGTGATGTCTGAACATGTGAGCTGACAGACGGACTAGACAAACAGGTTGATAGACAAATAAGTCAGGTTGATGTGCATTTGGGAGGGTGCATCTAAAAGTTTGACTTACCTTCAATGCAGACCTTAAATAAAGTGTTTACATTCACGTCTTTTACCTTTGTTGTGAGATTATGGCCTGGATCGTTAATTTGAGCCCGGTTAAATATATGAAGATAATGATAAGTACAGTAGTGACTGAAACTATCAGAGCACTCTTTTGTAGTCTGAACAGCCACATAAAACCACAACCACATAAAATCCAATTTTTGCAAGACAGATTGAAACAACTTTCGAGAGGTAGTTTCAAATCACATTTGGACAGATGGACAGTTTTGACCGTGATGTCATTCGACGCGGCCCAAGTGCATGTACAAATTTCAGTGGAGAAACAGTTCAAGAAAGAGGCATATCCTCGAAAAAAATCCATTAAAAATCAAAAATGCACTTCCCACATACTGAAATTCATCTTGTAACCATAGAAACAAACAAAAAAAAAGAAGTAATAAAAGTTTCCTCGCTACAAATGGAGTCACTTTAGTACTTGGTTCTATGCTGAAAGCTATGTGGAAAAAATATTTTTGCAGTTATTGAGTTATACAGTACTACGGAAACAAAACATGAAAGATGGATGAAACCGAATAAATTGCTAAAATGCTCTTGTGAAAGTCAATAAATAGAGTATGACAGGGAGACAGGAAAGTTCAGACCGATGTGTGTGAGATTGAGATAAAAGTGAAGATCTATACACACATTCACACCAACTAAAAACAACAAGTTGTAAAAGCAGAATGTTTGACAGGGATTCATGAAAGATGTTCTGTTTTCTCGGTCTCACTGTGTTTTTCTTTGAGTTCACAAAAGTAGCGTTCTTCTTTATGCCTGATAGCTGACCTCCTCTGATCTCTGTTGACTGTTCAAGTAAAAGCAGTTTAAGGGCGGTAGAATAGAAGTGGCTATTTTAAGGCCAGCATCTTCAACTTGCCTAACCTCTTTTATCCGTCAGCTGCATTCCCACAGAAAAAAGTAAAATGATATAAACTGGGAGGGAATGGAATGAAACTGGAAGGAATAACAATATTGTTATTGTGTGTGTGTGTGTGTGTGTGTGTGTGTGTGTGTGTGTGTGTGTGTGTGTGTGTGTGTGTGTGTGTGTGTGTGTGTGTTGCAACTCTGAGCTTTGAAATATTTGGACCAAGACTTGGACTTAGTGGCATCCAGGGAGAGACTGGATCACAGACAAGCCTGTACTAGACAGACAGTTTAGGGATTAAGATCTCTCATTCTAATTAATCTGTCAAATCCTCATGACAAGAAAAAAAAAGTCTTTTTATCATATTTGGTGCAATTAAACTTCTTTGGAGCCAAAATGTGTGACAATAAAATTACAAAAATATGTTTCTGTGTAAGGATAGCACAGGGGCACAGAGGGCAGCACTGTCATCTCAAAAAAAGAGGATCTTGTGTTCAATTCCTTTCTGTGTGGAGTTTGCATGTTCTCCCCAAGTCAATGTGGGTTTACTTCAGGTTTTCTGGCTTCCTCCCAACTCCAGAAACATTCAGAGGTGAATTGTTTATTCTAAATTGTCCGTTGGTGTGAGTGTGTGTGTGAGTCGTTGTTTGGCTATGTGTGGCCCCATGATGCGCTGGCGATGTGTTTGGGATGTACTCCACTTCTCACTCCAGCAAAATTTTTACCTTGATGAGACTGTTATGGTCCTCTCTTCTACAAGAAAATGGATACATGAACGGATGTTTCTGTTTACAGCTGTTTTGAGAGTACAACTGAAAAAAGTAAAACACAACACACATTTGTGTGAACCACTGCCGTGGGTAACGGGGTTGCTGGAGCCTATCCCAGCGAACTCGGAGCGCAAGGCAGGGTGCACTCCGGACGCAACGCCGGTGCATCGCGGAGGTAAAAAAAATTCAACCCACTGACACACAATTTTCTGCATTCAGTGTTGGCGAACTGGGGCAGGGTGAAAACTCTATTCATGCAAAGGAGAACCAAAAGAGCTCACATAAAGGGTTCAGGCTCCTAAGCCTGAACAAGTTGTGTTATATAGACAGAAATGACGAGTGCCCATTTTTCTGACAAGTCAAAGTCAAGCACAGATGGCAACACAGCATTTTTTTTTGGTCTGGCCAGTCAGTGGACCCAAACTCCATAGAGTATATATGGATGAATGTCAAGACCAAACTTGTTGTCAGAGGTTCTGGGGGCACTAATGAGTTGAGGGAGGCGGAGATGAATGAAACAACACCAAGGCAACAATTCTATTTCATTGTTTCACTGATTTCATCTAGACTTCTTTAGTTATCATGTTCGTACATCCTGCCTGTATTTTTTGAGTGTTAGCTAGAGTGTTAGGGAGCGTATTGATGCCAGCCTCTGATTATCGAGTGAACATGAAAGTGCAGTCTTGCATCGCCTGCATTTTTCTGTTTCAGTGTGTGATAGCACAAGGAAACCCCGCCCCCCCATTAATCAACTATTTGTAAATATAGTCTACCCCTCTTGTCAGTTGCGCTCTGCAGCCCAGTTGTTGTCAGCCTCTCCAGGATTGACATGGGAACAGTGATTTTGCATCATAAATGGACAACTTTGTACTACACTTGTACATTTTTGATAAACATGGAAGTTTATCAAAAATGTACCTGTATATATTTTTTGCATTAACAAGCCTCGTATTTGAGGTGAAAGCTTCCAGACACAATGACATGAGGGATCTGATGAGGAGAAGACCTAGAAAAAAAAAATCTTTCCATCCTGCTTTGGCGAGATAAGCTGCAACTGAGGGCTGTGTAATGAGCTGATGCACGGACAGATTAAGCTGGTCCAGGACAGATTTAACATTACATCTGTGGAAATAATCTCTATATAATCAAAAACAAGGGGAAACAATGATCATGCCGTGGTGTCAGAAACAGTCAGAAAATTAATGAGAGAGTTACCAGTGAGTACCAAGCTTACATTATTTCACATGAAACATTTAGAGTGTATAGATTAAAGTTAACATGATGTCTCTCCCAGGATGTTTTCATGGCTTCATTTAATAACCTAAGGGTCAAAAGACAACAATGGAGAACTAGTTTTTCCTTGTGCGTTTGTGCTTTTAGTGTCTCTGCTTTGCACTTCTGTGACAGGAGAATACAAAATGGAGTGCTGGTAACTGAAGAAGTGGGTGCACAATTAATATTTTAGATGTGCATGGAGCATACACAACACGGTTACAAAGGCAGCAATTTAGGTACAGTTCAAAAGACGGGGAAAGGGTTGCTGCAACTTGCAATTATATTGTCTTGTTATCTCTGATGACTTCTTTTTAGAAAGTGAAACCTTAACGGAGTTAAGACTGAGTTTTATGGTTGTGAAAATAAAATGAGGCTGTGTTTATGCTGAAGGCCAGACCAAATCCCCTCCAGGGTACAAAGACCAGGTGACCGTGTGTAAATATAAAGTGACAAAAAGGACAGTTTCGACCAAAGCGAAAAATTTAAAATTTAATATTTCTCCTTTGCTTCTAACTTTACCCTGGCGAAAACAAAGTCTGATCAAATGAGCTGCAGATGAAAACAAATTTAATGACAAAAAGGAAGAATGGCGACCATGTGATCTTGAACATTATTTGAACTTTAAAATGAATTGTAACAAACAGAAACAACGCTCACCTATCATTATTAAAAAACTGAGTAAATTCAAAATGGAAATGAGCTGGTGATAGTCACTGACACAGTGGTAGATATCAAAATGTAAATCTTAACTTGTGGTGTGATCTTGTGACATAATCAAATACAACTTCTTACACATGAAGAGCAGGTTTTCATTGAGCGGTTTGCACAGTGCTTCAGATCCTCCCTTGTTGCTGAATCATTAAATATTTGTATCGTTGGAAAAGACAACAGGACATGTACAATTTAGGCCATAACAACCACATGGAAGCAGTGAACAGGGCTACAAATATTTAAGTATGGTGAAGCCTCTCTGACCTTTCATGACATGCCAAACTCAACAGCCTCTCCTGTGTGGTGGGTTATAATGCAGATAAATAGTAGTTCAAGCACAGCACAGAGCAATACAGTGACCTATAAGAAAGGTCACAGCCCAATGACAAGTTTAAATCACGTAAAGGATATTTTTGTCAATCTTCCGTTTTAGTTGATTGACTGGTTCCAAAGTTTAATATTTTCAGTCTGGCAATGGAAACATTGCTGTTTTCAGTCATAAAACATATTTATGATTGAATGACCGTATGGAAACAGGAGTTTTATTGCACACAACCCTTATTAAACCTTGACATCAGTTCAGAGAAGGAAAGTAACCTCCAACCACATTATTCAGACCTGGGGCAGAATTGCATAGATTACCATATAATGCCCCAATAAACACATTCCTCATGAGACAGAATCAGTTCTGACCTGGAGGATGTGATGAAACGTATAAAATAAGATAAAAGTAGGAAATAGAATTAAATACTTATCATAAATGTGTTGTCTTATATATTTAGAAAGTTGTCTGTGGGTCAGAGAAGACTGTAATTTCATCTATGCTGTATGTCGTGCATATATGGCACATTTGACAATAAAGTTGACTATGACTATGACTATTAGTCTATCTAAAGGTACAAAACTGGCTGCTATCTGGGCTTTTACTGCAACATGAATGCTGGGATTTTTTTGTGTACTCCATTTTTTAATTGGTCATATATGGTTCATTGACTTTATGTGACTTGTTCTGACAATCTTTTTTTTTAATTAAATTTCAAATCAATACATTTTAAAACAACATAAAAAGCTTCTAGCATATTTAGCTTTGATTGTTATTGCTGAAATATGAAATCAGACAAAGGATTAAATGCAGATGAATACATAAACCCTGGATTAATGTCTGCAGCAGCTGTGAGGATGTTGGTGGAGGAAGCTGAGAGAGTTAAAGTTGATCAAATAATGTCCAAACAGTTATGCTAAAAAAATAGTTTTAAATGAATAGATCATCACTCTAAACTGACGAGAAATAGTTCTAAGTTGAATGAGCATAAACCGTTAGCTGTTTCATTGATGTGTTTTACAAAAGTAATTAATAGAGCAGGAAAAAGAATGGAGCACCTGTTTGAATTTTTTGTGCTTCAGTGTTAAAAATTGTATTCATCTTGACTATTCCAGCATTTACAGCAGATGAGTACAGTACATCTACCTAGTGACAGTAGAGGAGACCATGTTTAGGATGACAGTCATGACTGATCATTTTCACAGTCATTGTTCTACTATAACTGCCAAGGTCACCAGATGTTGGTGGTGCAGCTATGTCAACCAGTTTATCAATCCTAGAAAATGAGGCTCTCATAAAACTGAATCACCAACAGAGACCTGTTGTTTTCACACGTTAGTCGCATTAAGGTGATTTAGTGTGACAGTATTTTGGTCATATGATCTTCAATGTACCACAGGACTGCTATCTCACGTTTAATCAGCATTCTAGAACCCTGAGGCTAAATTCTTAATGCGAACCTGCACCAGCTGCTTGTTGAGAGGACTGAACATATTGTGCATCTTCCCCTGTGATTTCAGAACATGCATAAAACTGTTGCAGTGTGGGGCAGGTTGTCACACGGCAAGAATTAATTTGTGTAAAAGGAAAACTTATTTTTAGGATCTGTGCCTGTCATCCTCATCAGATTTGATGCTCCACCAGGTGAAATCCTGCAGCAACTGGTTGACTGTTCAGCAAAGATTGTCCAAATAAATAAAGATCTCCATCTGACTGCTGAATCACATTTCAGGAAAGAGAAGTTGATGAAAGTAATCCATTACACAACTGCATGTACATGAGGACAGAGGGTAAGAAGAGCTGACGGCATCTGAAGCTCACAAAAAATCAATCAATGTCTCTTCAAAGGAGATTCTTGCAGGCTTATAAAGTCAACACAGTTAGTGTTGTGATGTAGTGATGAATTTATTTCACATACACATTAAAATGCATGAGAAAATGTTAGCTAATGTACAGTATATTTATCTTTATTGGTGAGTGATTTTTGGGTCTATTCATATGACTTCAGAATAAGAAAAAAAACAGCATCTACATGAAAATGCTTTAAAACCCTTACAGCTCTATGATCACGCCCGCGTGATCAGATGACATGATGTTTTTAAACCATTCTTAATTAATAAAGTCTGTCACGTGGATTGCTGTGCGCATGATTACGTGACAGTATAGATGTGAAACTGTCTTCCAGTTTTTATTTGGAGCCGATTGACCCCGGAAAACTGGAGATATGATCCTTTACATTTGATCTAAGACAAGCGGTTCAAATGGCTCCTTATAATCAGATGCAGGCGCCGCGTTTCTGTCCATGTACTCGCCATCGTACAAGCGGTGATACATGTATACATGTGATTTGAACATGTCTCTCGATTTGTGCATTTTGTCACGTGACGCAAACATGTACCGTGATTGGTGCATTTTGCCATGTGACGCAAACATCTATGTGACGCAAACGATTATACGCATTTTTATGTACGAATCGTGCGCATAATCTTATTTTGAAAAACTGCTTTGACGAGTGGCACAAGTGACACAAACTGTATATAGTTATGTTAGAAGTCTATGGCAACTTTTTTGAGATAAAATTGTCCATGAATGAGATTCTTGTGCCTCTTATTTTAGGATTAGTGTTGGATGTCAGAAACAAACTGGGGTGTCAGATGCTCACCCTGGCAAAGTGCTCGGGGTCCCTCAGAAAGACGGTTCTCTCCTTTGCGATGCTGTTACAGTGGTAGAACTCCACCAGTTCATTCAGCGAGGAGAACAGCTCGTCCCACACGTAGTACTGTCCACAGCGATCCTGCAGCACTTTGAAATGCTGGACATGGTCCCCATAACTGTAAACAAACAGACAGAAGTTTAAATAAAGTTCAAAAAAATCTGGTTGGATTAATATGAATTAATGCCAGTCATTGATTTTAAATAAAAGCTTTTTAACCACCGTAATAAATTCAGTCCAGTTGAAACTAGAGTGTAATGAATTTGTGTATAATGAACTAACACAGCATGTATAGTGAAGAACCTGGAAAATGGAGATGATACAAAGACATTACAACAGCATGAACATGACATTACAACAGCAAGTATACATGAACATGCTCATTTAGTCACTAATTTGAAGAATTGTGACCAACAATTCAACAATGATCATTTGAAATAAAAACAGACAGTTGTACACACAAACATGCAAATCTGATTGTCAGTTAAATTGCTGTAGTGCATATGTCTGTTACTCTGAAAGAAAATCATGGAAGGATATAAAATGAATCATGTTATACAGGTTTGTGGTTGCAGAAATTATTCTACTGCTGATTTTGCAACATTTTGAGTCAGATTTAGCTGAATACACGCTTGTACAGTATCCACCAAAATATAATGAGTGACGTAAGTATCTGGGTGCAGGTGAAAAATCAATTTAAAAATTGAAGCATGAACAGCACCAACTAAAATAACCACAGTGTTAGAGTACATCCCTTGTTGTTATGATTAGAAGACTTTGGCCAGCATCCTGCTATTTGCCGTCCTGCTCTGTGGTGGTTGCTTAGTAACTTGCCAGCTTATCTTTAGAAATCTGGACATCTCACCATGATTGTGCTGTTATATAACTGCATCTAATATGCAGCGGAAGTCAATGCATCTCCCCCATATTTCTAAACACATCATACAGATGTAGGTGTATTATTCTGGTGTGTTTGATTCTTCATTTAAAAAGCCTTTCCTGTAGCAGTTGGGCTTTAGCCTTAGTGTGACTGCTGCTCGATCTCAGGAAAGTAAATGAGCTCCAGTTTCTCTCAGCCAGAATCCCTTTCTCTATTGAGCTCCATGAACAAGAAGGACTGACTCCCTGATGACTGGATGGCATTCAGCTGCACCTTCATTGCTCTCTTCTTTCTTTTCCTTCTCCATTTGGCCCTGCGTGTCCTAATTTCTCGTGTCACTCACTCTCCTAAACATGATGCAACTTCAAAGAAGTGTGAGAAGTTAAGGGTGCTTTTTTTAAATCATCCAAATTTTAAGTATATTTGACTATATAATTGTGCTTTTGAAGCATTTAAACATGAACACATTCTGTCTGTCTGTGCTATCTGCCTCTTATTTCCGTTTGCTTTGGGCCTCTATTACTTTCCACTATTATCTGCTCTCTGCCTTACTTTCTCTCCCTTTCTCAATCCTTCTTATCTGCTCCGGTATGTTTCCATCATTTGTCTTCATTCAACCCCATCCATTTAGAACACACACACACACACACACACACACACACACACACACACACACACACACACACACACACACACACACACACACACACACACACACACACACACACACACACACACACACACACACACACACACACACACACAAAACAATTGATCTCTATCAGCCCCAGCAGTAACCCTGGTTAGTGATGCTCTCTGCTGTACCCTGCTGGTTGGGCTGTGCTACTGCCACCAGTTGTGAGGCAGCACCAGTCCCCAATCTATAGAAAAATTGTAGTTTTACAAACCCTAAAAATATCTGTTCTTTGTTCAAGCAGAGGGTAAGATCAAAAATTCACATGCACAATGTTGGCATAAACAACACACAATAGAATGCTGCTTTGAGGAATATTGTTTTTTAAAGGACAGTTAGGAATTTTCTACTCACTACTCAAACAGTATGTTTTGACAAACAAATTAATTTCAATACATGAAGTAACCGAATTGAAAGGCTCGTGATTGTATTATACACCATTAGATGTGATAAGCATTGATCATGCAAGACATACAAGGAAAAAAGTAAAACCTTCAGATGAAAAACCTTTGCCATATCATCGATACTATTGCCCGCAGATACTTTTTACATGATTTCATCTTGAATTTTGCAGTGTAATTGAATATGTTGAGATTCATCCAACTGAATAAATCTACCAGAATAAGTCACCAAAGTGTCTCCAATTAGTTGGGGAAACGCTGGAATCTCATTACATTCTTATTGCAGATTTGCTTTGTGGTGCAAAACCCTTGTATACATAGAGATAAAGAAAAAACAAGCAAAGCTAAATCCCTTGTCTTCTGGGTCATAAGAGCAGTAGAGTAAAGAGACTGTACTTCTACGATCTATATTTGACATTTCTTCACACAGAAGAGGAAACAAAACAGCTGTATCTATCAGTGTGAGGTGATGTCATGATGTTTCATATTAATTATTACTCTTATTATTACAGACATTTTAGAACCGCTGCACACAACACAGACAGCATCTGTCTTCACTTCATCACACACAACACACACATATGCATGCAGAGAGAGAGAGAGAGAGAGAGAGAGAGAGAGAGCTCAGTTTCCTCTTGCCCTCTCATCTCCCTGATCCCATGTAATTAAGGCCCACAGCGATGGAGAGATTATTTTCTTTTTCCAACTAATAGGGAATGAGAGAGAGAGAGATAGAGAGATTAAAAGATAATGTAAGTAAGACAGATTGAGAGAGAGAAAATGATACAAATGTACAGTCGACACGACTGTGGTGGGTCTCATCAATAACAACGATGAGACAGCCTAGAGAAATGAGGTGAGCCGCCTGGCTATGTGGCGCAAGGACAACAATCTCCAACTGAATGTGGAGAGGACAAAGGAGATTGTTGTGGACTTCAGGAGAGCACACACCCAGCATGCTCCACTAACCATCGATGAGGCTGCAGTGGAAAGGGTCAGCAGCACCAAGTTCCTGGGTGTGCACGTTTCTGAGGACCTGTCCTGGGGCCGCAACACCGTATCACTGGCCAAAAAAGCCCAACAGCTCCTCTACTTCCTCCACAAACCGAGGAGAGCAAGAGCCCCACACCCCATCATGCTCACCTTCTACAGAGGCACCATCGAGAACATCCTGACCAGCTGCATCACCGTGTGGTACGGCGCTTGCACCGTTTCCTGTCGCAAGACCCTGCAGCGCATTGTGAGAGCAGCTGAAAAGATCACTGGTGTCTCTCTTACTTCCCTCACAGACATTTATAAAACCCGCCTCACCCGCAAAGCCGTCAGCATTGCAAGTGATCCCACCCACCCCTCTCACAGTCTTTTCAGCCTGCTGCCATCAGGGACTAGACTGTAGAGTCTGCGGGTCAAAACCAGCGGGCTCAAGGACAGTTTCTTTCACCAGGCGGTCAGGAGGCTCAACTCCCTCCCTGCTCTGCCCCCTGCCACAGCCTTGAACTCTACCCTCACCCTGCCCTGTCCCCTCCCCAGCACCTGACTACCTCTCTCTCTCCCCCCGTCAACTCAGTGACTGCGCACACGTCACTTTCCCTAAGGGATTAGAGAGTGTACAGAGATGTTCACTGTTCCTTTGTGTTTCATCTTATACTTTGTGCTGTACTGCCTGAGTTGTACTACCTGTGTCGTACTGCCTGTTGTACTGCCTGTGTTGTACTTGACTGCAATTTCATCTGTGCTGTATGTCGTACATATAAGGTACATTTGACAATAAAGCTGACTTGACTTGACCAGAGAGAGCGAGAGAGAGACAGAGAGAGATTCGCTTCAAAAGAAGAGAGAAGTTGCTTTTAAAAATTTTAATCTGCACCAGCACAATTCAAGTTGCATCAGGGTCATCTGAGCATCTTTCTCTCCAGTTTTATCCCTTGCTCTGTCTCTCATCCTGCCAATTCCCCCTTCTGTAATCTGCTGTTGGTTTTCTAAACCACTGCAGATGTTTGGAATAGTTCGTAGTCACCTCAAGCTGTCAATTTAACTCAGCAAACTGTGAATGCGTCAGTAACTGATGGCTGTGTCGAGGAGCTATCAGAGTGTGCGTCATTCCCATCCTGCAAATCACAGATTGCATCAGACTTTACATGCTCGGTTCAGTGTGTGTCTGTTGGTATGGGTTTTTGGTTTGTGTCTCACAATCTGAGCACAGTGGTGTGCACGCGTGTCAACCAAGCATGTAAGCCATGAGAGTTAAGCCCCTCCTGCAGCATCAATAAAGCATCACTTCCACCTGTTTCGATGTGTGTGTGTGTGTGTGTGTGTGTGTGTGTGTGTGTGTGTGTGTGTGTGTGTGTGTGCGTGTGTGTGCGTGTGTGTGCGTGTGTGTGCATGTGTGTGCGTGTGTGTGTGTGTGTGTGTGTGTGTGTGTGTTTGTGTGCGTGTGTGTGTGCGTGTCTGTAAAATGTTGGACGGATATGAGATGAGTAAAATCAACGTCCTCTCCAGTCAGCTGATCATAAACAGAAAATATTGATTGTATTGAATGTTAAAAGCAGAAATAAAAGATATCTTCCACACACAGCTTCTTCTAGTTTCAGCTCCGGAATTTAAAGCATGGAATCCAAGAAATAAGGGCTAACAGATGTAACAGAGTTTTAACTGCAGTAAAGCCAAAGATTTTCATGGAGGAAATGTTATAATCCATGTAGCTATATCTTCAGCCAAAGTGCCACGGGTTTTCTAGCTAAGTAAATTTAGATTAACAAATCCTTCAGGTAGTGTGAAGCTTCACAGGTAAATGTTTACTGTAAACTTGGACAAAAAACACATTTAAATTCACCTTACTGATGAACTTTTCTGCCTTACTTAGCTAGTCTTAACTGGCTGTACCAAGTTCAGACTAGCTAAATCAGGAATACCCATAGTGGAATGCCAGCTAGCCCAACAAATACTGGCATATTTAATATTTGGTATCAACCTTACCCTGTAAAAACAGTGTTTACGCCTTGATTTGACTTGTTAAAGGAATAGCTTGACAGTTTAAGGGTGAAGCTTAGCTTAGCACAACTAGAAGTAAGGGAAAGAAGTACTTTGGCTTTGTTCAAAGGCAACAAAAAACACCCACCAGCAACGCTTTGAGGCTCAGAAGGGTTCAGCATGTACAAAAATAGAAATGAAGTGACTCATTTTAAAAAACACTTTTTTTACATGAAAAAGGTGAGGTGTATGTAGGTTGGTGTTTTTTTCTTTGTACAGAGCCAGATCTTTTCCTGAGTGTTAGCGTTATACCAAACAAACCAGCTTCTGGTAGGAAATATTCTTGAAATAAAACGTATGTGCCGTTCAAAGTCAAACTTTTGCATACAGTACAAAACTTTTTTCTATCCACACCACTAAATCGAGACAAAAGAAGGACAAAAAGAAAAGGTATAGGTGAGTGATGGCTCCACTGAGAAGAACTGAATAAAAAGCAATGGAGAAAGTAAAGGACGAGACCCTCTGGGTTTATTTCTCAGACGACTGGCTGGTCTTATTTCATTTCCAGTGTCAACATGAGAATACGGAGAAATATAAAGTTAAATCATGCATCCAGCATCGTCATTCTGCCTGATTGACATTTTCTGCTTGACCTTTTTCTCTGTATCTCATCATTTCTCATTTTTTCTAGCTTCTCACTATTTCCCTCTGTACTTATGTCTGTGTTGTTCCCAAATCTCATTATGGTGGATTGCACCTTGGTCACTGCACTTCAGAATTCAAGGTATAAAGACAATTGGAAGAAGATTATTGCACATTTGATTTGGTTCCAAGGGTAGAAGTTCTGAAAATAACACAAAATAAAAAAACTGATATTATATCTAATGCAATATTTTCAGATGTGTAATTATCAGAAACCTTAAGCATGAAACAGCAGCACACAGTTATCTCACATAACACAAATGTAGAATATCTAATGGATGCAAATTTGTCACAAGTGACAGGGAAAATTGCTAATGTTATTCACATTTTTGCACAAGATGAAAAGACTACCTGGTTTGAGAAATTTGCATGAAGATGTCATGAAAATCTGTCAGAACTGGGATTCTGCAGGCATAACAGGTCCAGACATTATAGAAGGACGTTGACCAGGTGGATTGGGAGAGGGGTGAAAAATCGAAAAGGTGCTGCTTTTCACTTGATATTTTAGCTGTGAGACATCAGAAGCACCAAGAAAGAGACCAGGAATATAACCTGCTGTCTTTTGACAAAAGCATCTATCCATATTCTGTCATTGTTTATCTTATGCATGGTCACAGTGGAGCTGGAGTCTATCCTAGCTAGCTGAGGTGGGCGAAATGCAAGGTAAATACTGAACACTGAATACTGAACCAAAAAAAAAAAGTCTGAACTACCAGTTCATCACAGGGCCACTTATAGAAATTCAAGCTCACATTCAAATGCATTATAGGGACACCAATTCAGATATTTTGCATGGTTTTGGGAGAGGGAGGAAGCTAGAGAACCCATGATGCCCCAGGCACTAATATGGATTCAGACCTCAAGAAACCTCAGGAAAACAAATCCTTTGAATGAATCTGAGTCAGAAAATGCTGTGAAAACCCAGGTAGGAAAAAAAGAATTAGTTATTTGTCTCTATAGAAGTTTATTTCTTGGCATAAACTTGTTCCATTTTCCAAAAATAAACTCCTAAATAACCCAGTGGGACAGATTCACTGGCACTGTCGGAATCTAGTCTCCTGCCACAGATTCTCTCTTCAGAGCCACCTTTCAAAAAGTATCTGAACAAAAACTTTCTGAAACCCCATCCCTGGTGTGTTTCACAATTTCAGTGCATTGGAATGGCAAACATGAATGTGTCATACCCTGGCAATTGCTTTCTGATGGGTAGTTGTTATTCTTTACTGTATTTTACGGCTTTGGAAAAATGGAGGGAAATAAAATAAATGATTGGAAAAGCAAATGTGACACCAGAATAAATAAAAAGGTGATAAGGTTGAGTTTTGGGACAAATGGTTTTGAAGAAATGTGAATTTTTTTAATGAACTTTTGTGTGAATATTCCCATTTGGGATCAATAAAGTATATCTATCTATAATAGAACCATTTAAAAACAACTGACACACATACAGTAGTTATGTAACATGTAACAACTCTAACATCTTGATGTTCAGCTACATTTATGTCAGTGAATCATGGTGCTTTTCCTTGAGGATTAAGCGACAGATTATAAATATCCATGTAATAATAGCTTGAAATGAAACAGACCCTGAATGCATTGTTACTGTCACATTACACTAGCAGAGAAGCATACAATGTGATTCAAATAGCAAATTTTGATTTGATTTTAAACCCTTGCCAACAGTTTTCCTGTACATAAAGTACTATGACCCCTTTTTCGATCGATTCATGACTGCAAAAGCAGATTTTCAAGAGCTGACGTCAAAGTCGGACAAAGCTGTGACTGAAGTTCTCAGAGTTACTGCTGTCAGGATGTATCCTCTGACGGGAGAGCTGCCAGCACCGCAAGGAGCCCCTTCACAAAAACACCTGACCCAATTTTCAAGCTGCCACAATACACAGCAACAACCATCAGAGCCAGAAACAGTCCAAAAAAATGTTAAAACCCATGGATCATTAAAATCCATTCTTCCCTTCTTTGCAAACCTGTTTTACACACAGCACCTCTCTTCTCTTCCCTCCTTCAAATTTTCTCTTTCCCTTCTCCAAAAGTTTAACTTAAGTGTGAGAGATGTAATGCTCGGACAATCTCACCACCTCCAAAAACAAACCACAAATTCATTGTGATCCTTTGACCTAAGCCTGTTTGTCTTAGAGTCCTCGTTCTGAGTCTGGCCATGAGTACCAAAATTCAGATTCCAGGTCCCTAAACAACCTCCAATATCCTCGTAACATCCAGAAATACAGCACCAAGCCTCAGCTGCGTCCCTGACCGTCATCCTCAGACGAGTGGACCAATTGGGGCCCATCAGCGGCTCTAGATAGCACTGTGTGCCAGACAGGATTAGCTCACATCAGACCAGAGGGGATGCAGATCCTCCCTCGTTCCACCCCACGCCTTATCCTCTTTACCCTCACCCTCCGCCTGTTCCTCTGATCCCCTGCCACCAAACATGTGTGCATACACACATTCATGCAAACTCACTCAGAATTTGACTAAATAATAAACAACAGGGCAGATATGTTGATGTGTGGGGATGTGTGCATCTGTGCATACAGGAAATGTTTACGTAGACATGCTAATCGAATTAGTTTGCCTTAGAGGACATGAAATGAAATTTTAATGATTCCTGTGAAGAGACGGGTCTGTTTAGTAACAAGAGGACACATGGAGAGGAGGAATGTGTTTAGAAGACACGGAACAAAGAGATGCTAAAAAAAGTGATAAATGTAGCTCCTTGAATAATAGTTTCTCCCCCACCTGACAGACATAGAGAACTCTCCTGGAGCGCTCTCGCTTTCTCTGACCAGAAAAGCTCCACACTCCCTGTGTCTGAGTCGACTTTCTGCCACTCCACGAGATATACGACCGGCAAACCAGCTGGAGAAAGAAAGAAAACAGGAAAAAAGAAAGAGCTTCAACATTGTCTGTGTGTGTGTGTGTGTGTGTGTGTGTGTGTGTGTGTGTGTGTGTGTGTGTGTGTGTGTGTGTGTGTGTGTGTGTGTGTGTGTGTGTGTGTGTGTGTGTGTGTGTGTGTGTGTGTATTCAGTGTTATTCTGTGGAGCTTAGCCTGTGATGGTTGTATTTCCAGTGGGAATGATGAGACTCTAATCATGGCTCACAATATAAAGATCAATGCTGACAAAGAAATAAAAGCACAGCAGTGGAAGGTAGAGGGAGAAGAGTAAAAGTAGCACATTTGTGAAGTTATTTTTAACCATGCTACTAAAGATGCAATGCTGAATTTCAGCTGTCAGCTGTGGAGGGTGAGTGTCATTTGCAATTTCTTTTTTGCGCTCATTAGTCTTGTTAAGTAGAGCAGTTTGTCTGCAACCAAGGTTTACGGAAATGACACCTTGCTTTCATGAATGTGTGTTCTGCAGTGACAGTTGGGTTGATGAGCTATATATGAAAGACGTGGTGACATTATAGGCCTGCGTGTGATCAGCTTGGGTTTTATTCTACAGTTCTTTGAAGGAAGCTGGAAGAGGAAAAAGCAACATGAGACACACACTACAGCCGGCACAAACTTAACAAGGCAGCTTCAGCCGGACAGAACATCAGAGTTTAGTAATGAGCTGAAGCTGCAGGAGTGGCTGGTCTGCCAGTTCACAGTTCTGTCACAGTGGAAAAAGTAAAACCCAGCTGGTGTATGACCATCTGACAGAGATACAGGGTGTACCAGTCCTTCCACTGTAAACACAAACACACACAGCTGTATCATGTGTGGTTATGTAAGGTGAGAAAGTCAGTGTGTCCCTTTGGGTAGGCTGCCTCATGTTGGACTGCAGATGTCCAGAGCGGAGCAGAAAACACCCCGAGCTTCACAAACTCACTGATGAGCTGCTTCCACATACCAGCTGAATGTGTGGAACTTATGTGCTTTACAGATAAGTAGCATATGTGTGTGCATGTGTGTGTAGGTGCGTGCGCGTGTGTGTGTGTGTGTGTGTGTGTGTGTGTGTGTGTGTGTGTTTGTGTGTGTGTGTGTGTGTGTGTGTGTGTGTGTGTGCGTACTTACGCGTGTGGCCGCAGGTTGATGTAGTTCTTCGGCACAAAGCCTTTTCTGTTGTGGAGCTCAGCTGTGTACCAGTTAGGATCATCCTCCATGTTGGTGATCTAGGAAACATGCAAATGAAATATTGCCCGTGATGATGATGCTGATGATGAGGATGTTACTACTGGGTGACAGCTTGTTTGTCAGTGTCCTCACCAGGCCTCTCTTCATCTGTTTCCCAGAGTAGTAGTTTAATTATTGAATGAAGACTGTGAGTGAGGATGATTACACACATGAGCACCAGAAATGACAAAATAAAGGTCAAGGTGTAAAATTTAGGGAGGTTTGTGGCAGTTATCTAATATAATACAGTACTTTGTATTTAGGTTGTCATCAGTACATAATGAAGAAATATTTGTTATTTTCTTAAGGTTGAGATTTTTGCATCCACAGGAAGTTCTTCTCCACAAATGCGATGGCAAGGAACCCCAGAATGGACAAACCAAAGATAAATAATGGCTCTAAAATTATTCTTTCATGTGTGTTGCATTTTTAATGTTCACTGTATGGGATAGCAAGATAGGATGTGCGGTTGGTTGTATTCTAGATACCACTAAATCCTGTCCATTTATGTGTGAGGATGTGGACATAATAGAGCAGAATCACTGAAGAAAGGTAGAACTGGGGATGAAAAATTCTCTCTCTGATGGACTGTTTTTAGAAACCCTGGGGTGATGCAGGCAGAGGAGGACAGATCTGTTCCCTGTCTCCCAATGTGGTCTACTTCAACAGCTTTAATATTTATGTATTTTACCCTTTTTCCTTTTTCTACTCTGGTCACTGTTCTCCTATCTCATTCATTCAGGGATCTAATCTGTCAATGACATCCCTTGTCATTTTGATATTTCATAGCAATATGTTTGGTGTGCTTGGTTTGCAGTGACACATTTCATAAGAACCATATTTTTCTTATCTTTATCCCAAAATCTGAAGTCATTGCTTGGTGGTGTTCTTTTTTTATTTCAAATCCCAGTTACCAGTTAAGCTGAAGTGAAAAGTGTGAGTGACATGTAGTTAGTTCGAGATCTATCATTCGTGATGAAAACAAACCCTAACAGGAAATGCTGCTAATTTTCAAAACAGCTGTCCTGCCTTCTATCTGCCTTTAGTTCATGTACAAATTGTTTCATTTGTTGCATTGTTCATCTCTACCTCCATTTCCTCATGCGTTGTTAGGTGCAGAATGTTCATGGCTTCATTTATCTTTCACTCATATTTCTACCAATTAATTGTCCATTAAGTAATTTTTTACGTTAGACAAACTATTAGAATAAAAAGAAACACTTAAACTGAGGTGGGGTCAGGTGCATTATCGCTGCATTGCTACCTTGAGCCAGCAAAAAACTGCATTCTGCCATTGACCAACAAAAAAACCTGGTCTCAAGTCAAAGCACAGAATTTTTCCTGCTATTTAAAGCATGCATTATGGAGGCGACAGAATACTTAATATTGGGCTCTGACACCTTCCAGTTCTGCATATGCAATTTGATCTGCCACATGCAAGTAAGATGTATGAGTCTTTTCCAATACTGATGAAATGAACTGTATTCAGAAATTATAATCTTTCCAGTGGCTCATTATAGTCACTGCAGCAAACATCATGAGACATTAAAACAGCAAAACTATAAGAGCTGTAGCTAACCTGACAAGACAGGAGAACTTTCCTCAGGAAACACTTTTTCTCAGGAAACAAGATTAAACTAATTTCTGAAGTACATGCAGTACATGCAGTACTGAAGTACCACTCTATCTGGTATATTAACAGGAACTTCAGGTGAGTAGAACACAAAATAATACTTTTAAAGTGAGATGCTGACAGATAATGTGACGTTTCTAATGTGTTGTTAGGTTTGAATAATAAATGAGCTTAAGTTGCATGGCCTGGTGAGTGGATACACACATTGTGTTTTTTGAAGACATTTTTCACACTGTCTGTGCTGTGATCGTGCATAAATATTTCTCAAGTTGGTGTAATGTGATCAGACAATAATACGAGGAAAATGTTGTCTGTTGCACAAAAAGTTAAAAAGTCATAACAGCCCGGAGGCACTGCATCAATAAATACTCTAGCTGGTCACTGGCTGCTAGTGAGTGAAATACTGAAATACTGGTGGTGCTTGATTTTAGCTCATCTACCATAAGACTGGCTTGAGATGGTACCCAGCTGGTTGCAAAAATCTCATATTAAAGCCAAACAATACAATAAAATATGTCTTAAGTAACAAATCATGATTAACAGGATCGATGCTCTTTCTCATTTTAAAGTTTTTGTGTTGACAGTACAGGAAACACGTAGGCCACTTCCTGTTCAGTAACCCACTTGTTTAAAGTTACACACTGCACTAAAATATCTTTCTGATCACATTTTAGGCAACAAATACTCAGCATATCAATAGACTTTTGACTCTTATTTGATCAGCACCACCTTGTATCAGTTTGATCCGTGTTTTCTCCTGATTTGACGGTACTTCATTGGGTCAGCATCACTCTCTTTTGATCTGGCTTCCAATTCTTTGTGTCTGTGGAGGCGGATAAAATCAGAATCTAATAAATTATATAATTCAGACAATGTGATTTGACTGATGTCTGTCAGCAAAGGAGCTCTGTGCATGAAAATTGTTGAGAAGTACAATGTTCATTCTGCATACAATATAATGCCCAGGTTCTAATGAAGCGGATTGGACAGGACATTAACAACATTCTCCTTTAATGGAGAGATGTACTTTTCGTTTCTGCTGCAGGAGGGTTGCTGCAGGTAAAGTCATTTATGGTTCCCTCATTAAAGCTGTATTATTTCTCCCATCCACATCCAATCTGCTATTAATCAGAATAATTCTTCAGTCCCAGCTTGTTTCATCTGTGTAATGTGGGCTGTGTGCATCACAAGGTGTTTTACACAGGAATGAGATGCAGCTCTCCTCCTCCTCAGTTAAATATGGGTACATTTCCTCACATGCCATTAAAGGGAGATAGTGGGAAAGAGAATAGGAAGAAGTCCAAGGACCATCTTCCTGTCCCTCAGGCACAGAAGAGTACTTTTTGGATGGTACTTTGTGTGGCGTGAATCCTGTTATCACATGCCTATGCTTAACTAAGACACCTTTGGACCATTGCATCTTATTTTGCGTGTTAATTTTATGGCATGCACACACTCTAGATGCTACAAATACATTTTCAGCTCTAGAATGTTCACTACAATCAGCTTCTCTACTTCTACTTTACTATTTGCAGACAAGACACGGCATCATCATTGCCTTAAGGGTCTATCAGACACAATAGGATTTGAGCTTGTGCTTGCCGCTGGGTTCAAGGCAGTCAACCACATTGAACTTTGGGTGCAGAATTGCTGGGCGGCATGTGCTGCTTTGCTCGGCGCGGTGAAGTGCTGTCATGCGGCACAAGCATAGAGGAATGGCATTGTCATAATGTCTGAAGGCCCTTCACCGTTTATTAGAAACAAAAAATTATCGTCAAAGAAGGATACAACTTTGGCAGTGTCCCACATCACAGATAAAATTCCAAGATAATGCGTTTGATCATATTTTGCTTTTGGGGGGGAAAAACAAAATCTAAATTAGTCTCAGCTCAGAGGAAACCATTAATCATTTCTTTCTTCCCTCCACATGTGATTGGGGAAGTTTATCCATGACCACTCTGACACTACTGATTTAGCTGTGATGCCCATACAAATAAAATTTATGATCACGTAATTAATTCTTAAAATAACAGATGTATAGGACCAAAATTAATCAAAGCCTTTCACATGAACATCTACATCAGACTGTAAATAAGGTCAGGTGATGTCTCTAACCTGAAGGTCTCAAACAGCAAGACAAGCTCTTTTTCAGCTGGTCTTTTTTCACCAAGTAACCCAAATATTTTTTGTTTGCTGTTGTTATTTGACTGAAATATTACATCATTTAATTTAATGAAGTTACATGTTTACATGGCAGGGAAGAATGAAAACTGATACTGCTGATGTGAGATGTTTAAAACCTAATATACATGACTACTGAGTGTGATGTTTGCTGCTGTCGCCAGGAAGAGAGAACAATAAATGAAACAGTGTGACAGGAAATGATCCAACAATAAATCTGCTTTTTTTTAAATTGGTGGACTTTTGTATGTAGCTATATTTGTTCAGTGTAGGACATCTGGTGCTGAAAGGAAAAATGAACAAACTTTTAGAATCATTCAAAACTACTGTTTGACCCATGCAGGTCTGGACTGGAGTTGATTCCGCTGAGCAAAACAAAACAAAACAAAACAAAACAATATCACATAAACTGAACAGTGTTTTAAGTATATTAATCACAGTTCCTGTAAAGCATTACTTAACACACTGGTAATCTCACCATCAACATTCCTGTCACATTTTGCTGACTAAAGCCCACAACTGATCACACAGTGATTTACAGATAATTTACAAAGCTTCAACAAGCGAAAAACGCCAATGCAGGGAATGGAGATTCATAGTTACAGTATTTATTGCCACATCACACTGAGAGAGCTGTAAAACTAAACACCTTTTTATTTTATCTGCATCTCATTTGAAGACATTGACTTTGCAGATAAAAGAAATGAGAATCTGCTTAATTTGTGTGTCCTTGTTACCTGAATGGGGCAATAAGTAATGCACTGGTCCACTGTGTATAATTGAAGGGTGAGCCCCTGCTATTCGATATAATCAAATAGGTGTCAAGGGTTATTTTGTGATTAGGTATTTCCTCCAGCAGCTTCATCTAGTTCTACCTTGAGTGATTTTGAACATTTCCCAGAATTCTTTTCAAAAACTAACGGCAGATAAAACCAGTTACATATCCTTCACTTTGATTGCAATCTGAGGTTAACTGCTGATGATTCATTGGGACAGATTTCTACTACAATAACCACCAGCCGTGCAGGAACTAAGAGATACCCTTGTTTTGCTATCTGTCACAGAAGCACCACAGCTGTAGCTTTAAGACAATAGTAGCAGTGCAGAATATTTGTCAAAAAAAAGAACCTTATTTTAATGCACTTTTGGATATTATGCATAGCACTGACTAAATGCTGCCTACTAGAAATATAAAGATGCCAGTTTGAGTTTATGGCTTTATAAGCTGAAATATTTCTGCTACTGCTCCTTGCAAAAGTTGCTGTACAAATTAAACAGTAACAAGAACCAATGCAATCAGAGCCTGCAACATCCCGCGACACCCCTGAATTAAAATTTTACCCTGACCTACTTGCGTAGGTCAAAGATCAAAGCTAGTGCTCTGACCTACTGTCATTGATCAAAGCACTAGCTGAGATCTACAGTCTCACTGGCCTTCCCCCTCGTCTTTCCATCTAAGCCGGTTCCTGCGTGTATAAAAGTTAAAACTCGACCATGACCTAGTTTTCTCAAGGTCAAGGTCATGTACTTTTTGTTTCATCTTTCAATCAGTAATGGTTGCGAAGAAGATATTTGGTGGACAAATTAATGGATGGACGGACGGACGGACCAACGGATGGACAACCGCTGACAATTACAATACATCAATGCTTTGAAGCGGTTTGTAATTATATAACTAAAGATCTTTAGACATGCTAGCTGATCTTTGCTAGCTTAGCTTTAATACCAGTCTTTAAGCTAGGGTTAGAGTTGTTTGTCTGCATATAACATGTAAAATATGCAAATGCTCAGATCAGTCAAATAACAACAACAACAACAATAACAATCATCATCATCATCATCATCATCATCATCATCAACATCAACATCATCATCATCATCATCATCATCATCATCATCATCATAATCATCATCATCATCATCATCATCATCATCATCATCATCATCATCATCACCATTTTCCTTGTCTGATTTTAGTATTAATTAAGTTTTTGAAGTTGTAATGTGTTTTCAGGCAAAATATGACTTAATCAATAGGTAAGGTTTTGTTTGTAACATTCAAAAACAGGTGAAGCAGACAGACAGACAGACAGACAGGCAGACAGACAGATAGACAGACAGTCAGATAGATAAATAGATAAATAGATATCTTACCTTTAGCATGTCTCCCTTGTTGAAACTGAGTTCATCGCCTTCTGTGGCGCGAAAGGTATAAAGTGCCACCGCTTCCATGCTGAACCCTCTCAACAGACACTCACACACTCTCTCTCACACACTCTCACACACACACCACGTACACACACTTACACAATGGGACCCCCACTAATTCCCCTGACATGGGGGAGTATGTATGGAGTCAGAGAGAGAAATGTTAAAAAAAAAAAGAAAGAAAGAAAGAAAGAAAGAAGAGGATACTATGAGATAACAGATGGTGTGAGATGAAGAGCAGAGGAGAGGTCTCGCCTGTCCGCTGAACCGGAGAGCGGGAATGAGAGTCAGAGTGGAGGATGAGAGAGAGTGAGCTCGGTATGAGAGGAAAAACACGACTGGCTGCTGCTCAGCAACACAACCATGAGTAACGCTCAGAGAGAGAGAGAGAGTGTAAGTAGGGGCTAGGGAGTGGGAGGCACTTCCTGTGCACATATTTGCCTCACACAGTTAGGTGACTTCTGTGGATTTGGTGAATGTGAGTTGTTTTGTCAGTACATGTGTTTGTGTCTCTGTGCGGTTTGTCATTACTTCTCTGCTGTTGTGCAGGTCTCTTGTAGTTTCACACCTCCCAGTGTCAATATGCTCATGATTGTCATTTCAGATAGTTCAGACTAAGACTATGAAAGAAAATATTCATAATATGTATTGGCCTTCATGAGGTGCCCTGAAGTTACTACAAAGATTTGAATCTCTGTTTGTTAAATAGGCATTGTCCCTTGTTGTGTCCCGTGAAGGGATTGTATGGTAATTGTCAGTGTTTGTGTATTCGTCCGTCCGTCCGTCTGTCCATTAGTCCACTAAATATCTTTGCAACCGTTGCAGATAGAAAGATGAAACAAAAAGCCCATTACTCGGACAGCAAAGGGAATGAAAATGAGATGATGACCTTGACCTTGAGAAAACTGGGTCAAGGTCAACTTTCAACTTTTGTACACTCAAACAAATAAGATAGAAAGACGAGGGAGAAGGCCAATGTGAGTAGAGCTCAAAGATCAAAGCTAGTGCTTTGATCTACCTATGCACTAGCTTTGATTTACCCTGACCTATGAAAGTAGGACAGGGTAGAATTTTTAATTCAGGGGTGTCGTGGGATGTTGCAGTCTGTGACTGCCTTGTTTATCTCTGTATCTTTATGCGTATCTTCCTTGCAGCTTTGCAGTTTTGATTGCACTCAAGATTTGCAAGGCATGCGGGGTGTCATCCAGAACACGAGGTGTCACAAATACAAAATTGAGAAATGGAATTCAAGAAAATAAAGAGTGAAGGATAAATGATTCATCATCGTGGCTGAGCCTGGCAAAACAACTACAATAAAAACAGCAACAAAAAGACAACAAGTAGCTCACGTTTATCCCAAATTGCTGTGTGTCACTGACTGAATTGAACCCAGATTTATTTTTTTTAAAAAGTGCCCTGAGGTGAAGTTAGAAACAGTCGATGGTTACAAAAAAGGTTTCTTCACATTTCAATATTGGAGGAACACACTCAAGACGAGAGGAAACCACGCTGTGGGTAGAACAAAAGCCAATTCTAGTCTCCTTATTTGAAAATGAGATTTAAGTTAACAGAATCTTGTCCTCAGAGACAGTAAGGAGATTTTTTTCTTCTGAGAGATGCTTGTTTCAGTACAAAAGCTGCTCATCATGACACTGTAAATAATGGATGATAGAGTGATAACTACGCATTTATTACTGCTGAGGTGTCCTCCGTCTGTCCCTTAACAGGAAAAATGTAATGCTAAACTTTGGATCAAAATATACCTCCCTGCAGAGAAACTGTTAAGTCCTTGCCTCAATCCATAAATCTGATTTTAGTGTGACGTGTTTTTCTCAGATGATGTGAAGTAGCATAAAAACTCACTATTTCACAGAGTGACTCAGCACTCATAAAGTGTAATACTTTACGAGGTCAGTTTTTGTCTGACTAACAGTCCTCAGCTCATATTCACGAAGTCTACAGTTTGTAAAATTCAGATTTATACCAAAGCATTCATTGTTTTATGGCATCATATGCCAGAAAACCTTCTGTATTTTAATGTACTCTAGCTGTTCACAGACCTTAATAATGTGGGGTTGTTTTTAAACATTAAATGATGAATTCACTTTGATTTTATTTTAGTTAAAATAGTGGTCTTGTTTCATGTGTAGAATAGAAATGGAAGAACAGCAGGAAGAACTGAACTAGAACTCGGCCCAGGGCTGTGGTTTTAATGGCATAACCTGTCCAGGAAATCCCCAGTCACTTGACTCAGCCATGAGAAGAGAAGCTACAGGAGGAAGAGCAGACTGCTGAATGAGTCTGAGCAAAAAATAGAATAGAGAGAAGGAAGGAGAAAAAGGAACTCACTGCCCAGTTACAGCACAGTTATCTTTGTTGCTTTTTTACCTTATATTTGACAATTCCAAGGGAGTTCCAAAAAAACAACTACAAATCGATAAAAATGTGTTTCTCTGAGTTTCTGAGTTTCAATTTCTGTTGTTGTTGTATTTTTTTCTTGTAATTTCTGTTACGAGAAAAGAGATGAATGTGATGTTTCAAGCATCATGAATATGTTAGGAAATGTAACAAACAACAAGCTGATTTATCCAGACAATAACAATAAAAAAATATTATGGCACTTGTGGCAACACTCTTTCTGAGATTAAGATTTTAAAGATAATATTCTCAGTTAATTCCATCTCTGCTATCCTGCAGTATGTCATCAAATTGATGACATTCTGCAGACAATAAAAGAATATCAAAATTCTGAAATGTGGAGATGAATATGTGATTGTTGTTAAGAGATAATTCTTTATTTCTATTTCTTAATAAAGAAGAAACAAACACTGATACTGAGTGACACATTTCAAGGACTAGATAAAAATAAAGACTTCTGCTCAAATTATCTCTCATATAAGTAAGTGCTGTAAAAAAAAGTACAGCAAAACTCAGTTAACATGATAGCTGATATTAATAACTATTAAGATATGGATTACAAATAAGGGAATTTAGTTGTTTTAAATTAGAAAAATTAGATGACTTATGAAGTTAGACCGTAATCTCCATGGACCTTAATGGTCGTAGCTGACATGGTGATCTGCAGCGAAAGCAGGAAGGAGGTGGAGGAACATTTAGAAAGGTGGTGGCATGCGTTGGAGAAGAGAGGAATGAAGATTACCTGATGTAAAAAAGAATATTTGTGCATAAATGAGAAGAGTGAAGAAGGAAGAGTGAGGCTAGAGTGAGAAAAAACAGTGAAGGTGGACACTTCGGGTCAATAGTCCAGAGCAACAGTGAGTGTGGTAAGGAGTGGAAGAAATGGATCCAAGCGGGCTGGAACAGGTGGAGGAAAGTGTCTCTGCTAGAATGAAGGGCAAAGTTTATAAGATAGTGGTGAGGATAGCCATGATGTAAAGGAAGCCGAGCTGGATGTGGTGGAAATGAAGATGTTGAAGCTCTCTCTATGGGTGACCAGGTTGGATAGGATCAGAAATGAGTTCATCAGAGGAACAACCGTGGTGAGTAGTTTTGGAGACAATCTTGGAGAGAGCAGACCTTGATGGTTTGGACACGTCTAGAGGAGAGGTTGTGATTAGATTGATAACTAGCAAGAGGAAACCAAAGGGAAGGTGGATGGATGTAGTGAGGGCAGACATGAAGGCAGTTGTTGATAGAGAGGAGGATACAGAAGATAGGCTGACATGCTGTGGAGACTCCTAACAGGACAAGCCGAAAGGAGAAGGCAAAGAAGATAAAAGTAGTGCCAAGACATCATATATGAATACAAGCAGTCCCAAATTACCTTATTATTACAAGAAAATAAATGTTATCTTCAGATGATGAAATAATTAACTTGAACACATTAGATAAAAAGAAAAAACTGTGCTGTGAATACAACTGGGCTTCCATAACCACAGTCTCTGGGAATATGAAACTCAATTCAAACTCAGATGAGCATCTAACATGAATAATTTGTTTAATTTCAGCATGTAACTTCGTCAGGGTGGATCTGCTGTGGGTGGTTCTGTTCTCTGTTCAGACATGCTGGTGTTCATTGTTCATAGCCTTTTCTTCTGTTCACTTCTCTCTGTTGGTGTAATTAAATCACTTTCTGTGCTGATCTCCAGCTAGCAAATATTCACACACTCATGAAATGGTTCTATTATCACTGATGACAATATGAAGGATTTTTTTTTCAATATCTGTTTTAAAATTAGGTACAGTATTATCAGAAATCTCTTTCTCACATTGTACTGCCATTGCATTTTGTTGTGTGTATTTGTGTTACTATCAATACATAACTCCTTTGCAAAGGACATGTGCAGTCTGAAGCTCCAGTTAGTTACATTTCCTTTATTTTTCTTTCCTTATTTTCTGTTAACACATAAAAAATGCCTGTCTTATTTTCTTCCCCTTATGTCATATTGACCCCATGACTCGTTTTCTCCTCAACTTCACTTCCTTTCTGTCAGAAATTTTTATCCAAAACATCCATGTCTACCTCTGACCCACTCTTATAGCTACAGCAACAGATGGCAGCAGGGGAGAACTCAGGCAGTCTGAGTGACGGGATGGAATATTTTAAAAGAGGCACCACAACCAAGAAATAACTGTGTAGATATGGTAAAACAGTTCCAGATCATCTTGAAGACAAAGCCAAATAGGGGACCGCATGCACATATATAAAATACGATACAAAATGTCAATGCATACACAGACACCTCTTTTGCTTTTAAGATGCTGCTATTTATTTAAAGTCATACACCGCAGCAGCATTATGACATCATGGTACACCTTAAACAAGAATCTCTTGTATAGAAAGGTTTGTTTGTTAGTTTGCTTGTTTGCTTGATTGAAAAAATGGGTGGTTTATTCTAAAGAAATAAAATACTGAAATGATATAAAATGAAATGTGCAAAGCCATCATTTTAAACTTCTGTTTGTACTGAAGTATTGGTATTAGTGTCAGTGGCATTGAAGCCATGCAAATAAAAACAATTAAATAAAAAAGAATTGTTTTATGAATTACGATGAAGTAAATATTTCAAAAATACAACTTTCCATTAAGATATGCAGGAAAAAGGCAGACTATGACAGACATAGGGTAACTACAACAGATTCCAGTTGCAACAGAGATGAGTTTCAATCTACAATCATACAAATGTCTGAAAGTAAAAAGCTGACTCCCTGAGAGTACCTGAATAGTTTTAATGCATGTTTTCAAATACATGTTTTAATACATGTTATAAGACTAATACATGTAGTCTTATAACATGTAGTTATAAGACTACAAAACTACAAATAACTATCAGAACTGTGTCACTGATGTTTAACTTACAGAAGTAAATTCATAGTTTATAGAATGTGTTTACCATGTTTTCCACATTTCCTAAATATTTTTTGCTTTTTTTTCTCATCTTCTCCAGGTTGAATTTACACCAGTCCTCAGAAAGCATAATACCATTTGGATGTGTGAAAAGCTTTAGCTAATAATCTGGCAGGGTTTGCAGGTATTACACATCAACCTGTGTCATGCTTTCTGTCATCTTTGGCTTTTCTGTTGATTTTCATCCTGTCTGGATTCATATTTTCCACTTTAGGCCATAGACTCATCCTGCCGCAGTCTTCTTTTCTATGTAACTGCTGGTTTTTAAGCTAAAGCACAAGTTCTTTTTGTAGATTTATAAGATTCATGCATACAGAAATATTTTCTAATTAATATGACTCATGTGTCACTTCCTTTGAAACTGTGATGTTCTGCAGGGGCTGATTTGTGACAAGCAATGCTCAGTTATATAATGTGGATGTGATATATATCCCTTCTCATTGAACATGTTTCTCTAGATTGTTATTCAATGTACAGCTACAATATTCTCCTGTGTTGCTGTTATTTGGAACATATCAAGCCATTAAAATTCAAAGGAGTTGTGATGAACAATAAAAATATATGGCCAAATAGGCAATTTGGTTTGCTGTACTTGTGAATCAAATCTGGTCTTTGGCGTCATAGTGTGAAATGACAATTTGGAAGCATATGTGATACAGTAGACAATAACTAAAATACCTACATATCTAGAATTTACTTTACTTGACTGGTTTTTAAGAAAATAAAGACTGTGCTCCTCAGCTCAATCGTTTCACTTCAGCCTGACCAGCATCTGACCTGATCACAGCAGAAAGAAACCGGGGACCCAAAGAGTCATCAATAGGGTATGACTCTTGTGAATGAGTACTGTATAATTATTTGATCACAGACAGGCGGTGGCATTAACTATTAATGACCTTTAAAATGTTAAGTAGCATTGATGGATTAAACAAAATTGAAGGTCAAATTAAAGAATACAACCTGAAAGGGTAGTTTGAAGAACCCTCACAGTCCACTAACGGCTTCTGATCTCAAAACTGGAGCACTCCTGGCCTCTAGTGGCCTGCAGGGGGAATGACGTGACCTTTTAGGAAAACCCTCTCTGTGTGTTTCACCTTTATTACACTCGTTAATTAAAGATTAAGGAGTAGCACAGTCTGGGCTAGTTTCCACTGCTACCATAATATACTAAAACAAACATGATAGCACTCAAGCAGATATGATAAGGAAGCATTAGCAGTAAAAAAGGTGATAGCAAGCACTGGTAAAAGGGTCATATAGGTCAAGGTGAAATTCTGGAACGTTGCTTTTGTTTTTGGTGTTTGTCAAATAATGTTTAGAGCCAGAAATATGTCCTCACCTTCCCTTGAACTTCATGTTAGGAGTTATCTTTGATAACATACTAGCAAAAGAGGAAAAAATATTTGACACTTGTTTGAGCAATTCCAGATGTTTTCTTTTTGTATTTGATTGTTGTGTTTTATAGAAATATATATTGGCAATAGATACAAGATTCTTCTGCCATCACAGGTGTGGTGCAACCTTTAGTTTGGTTTGTTAGAAAAAATGGACGGACAACTCCTTCCTAGTTGAAGTTTTTGAATTGATCGGATCTGATGTGCTACAAAAAACTAAACATCAGCATCCCTTTCTGGAAAACGAGTGACAAATTATCTTCTTTAAAGATGTAAAAAGTACCTCAAGAACTGCACATTGGTCCGCCACATATTGTAGTAAATTTTGCTGAATATTTATATGAGACAGGCGTGTGAATCTGTGAACACACTCCATCTACATGTGTATGTGGCTATTCTTAGCTCGCTGTACTCTTTTCACCTCTTTCGTCTATTCACTGAACCGTATTAGAATAAAGGAAAATATGTTATGAGTGTGTTCTAACGCGTCCGGGCTGCGTCCCTCCCTCTACCTTAAAAAATCCTACCGACCAAACGGTTGCCTGTCTTGGAATGCAGTCCTCCATTGTCAGTGGCTTGTACCGACACACCTGTAACGCACAAATGCGCACGAAAACCAAGCTACCCAAAGACCGTCAAAAGATTTGCGCAATAAGCCTACGTATTTGATTTCTCATGACACGCGGAACAACGTTTAAAAAGGGGGAAACATATGATTAGTTTCATGATGAGAAAAGAACTAGATTTAGTCGTCTATTACAGAACAATAAAATAAAAAGAGCCATGAATTGTTTGTAAGCAACATAAACCCGGAAACATACACTTTTGTGCTGGATTTTGTTAAAAAAGCACGTATATTCCTTATTAATTAATATTCATCACCATGAAACTGACTTTATTGCATTTAATTTCCTCGAATTAATATTGGGTATATGAATCGTAATCACTGTTTCTACATGAAACTGTCAAATATGAAGTCCTAGGTGTTCTCATGTTACATTTATAATTCTCCGGCGAGACCCGACTAAAGTTTGAAAAGGAGCCTGAAGGGACTTCCTGTGGCCCTAACAAGCAGAGCCTCCTCGGTCACACCCTGCCCGCCCCCTCCTCCCACTCTGCCCGCCATACTCTGGAGGAGGAGGTACGTGTAGCCTGACTCTAGCTGGTATAGCATTAGCAACACATAGCTTAGCGGAGGCGCAACAAGCACCCTGAACGCCGAAATAAGTGCTATATCCTGATTTTTTTTTTCATTGGAATTTTTCTAACTTCTTTATGGGTTTACATCCCTGGAACACCGATAGAAACTGACTTAGCTTTAAAGATATGGTAAGTCAACGTCCACTTTGAAGACAGTCGACTTGTTTTGTTTTTATAGGATATTTTGTAATCCAGTTCGCTCTGGTGATGTCTCCACCGAGCACCCGTCTTGGCTGCTAGCTCGAAGGATTGCTAACAAGATTAGCAGGCTAGATGAGGTTTTGGCACAGAAAATAGGTTGAGGAGCTGGGAGGAATGGTGTGTGTATCCAAACTATAGGTGTGTGGTGTCAGATAATCCTTTACATTGGGAATTCAATATCTAGTCCGGTATTTTGGGGTGTTGGGTGGTCAGCTATTGAATCTTTACCCACGATAGAGAAGTTCAATGGTTGGCTAGCCTAACCTAAAATTTCATAGCCTGAGCCAACTTTTTTTCAGTCAAGTTTTGATCACTTCCTAAAAATTAACAGCCAGTGGTTGCATCATAGAACGCAAAAAGCAGCCAGTGGAAAACCGAAGCGGTAAACTATACGTAAATTTAATTTAAATCAGATTATCTGCCTCAACTAAATTTACATGAGCAAGTTACCGCTAACGTCGTACCCTAGCTTATCTAGCTAGCTAAGAACTTGACGCAAGTTTGTGCTAAATTTGCTAACGTTAGCTGCAACGGTTTTTTTTTTTTTTTTGCAAAGTGACTAGCTTTTCGACCAGAAAAGGACTTTTTACAAGCACACATTTTCGTTGCATTCAACACTGTTTCGTAATTCAATAAAACTATCAGCCTTCAGCCGAGTATTTGAAAATACCGTTCAGTCAGTTTACGTCAAGCTACTTTAGCCTGAGAGCTATCAATCACATCGGTTCAGGACAACGCATTGATTTTTAGTTACAATTTTTGAAAGAGCGACTGGGTCCGTTGTTTTTTACGTTCCCCAGTGTTACCATGCGCTTTACTATAATTAAATGAATGCTCGCTGATATCATTGAGACAGTGCAATAAGATACTTGAGTCTACACAGGGTTACTGGAGATTTTCGGGTAACAAAATTCTTGAGGATATGGGCGCTGTCTCTGTCCTCTCTCTGTGTTTGTAATCGGCTAAACGTGTTGTTGGTTGACATTGTCAGATCGTCTTTTGCTGACCGAGTCTACACTATGCCTGACTTTATTTTGTGGGGCAGTCGGGGGTGCTGGTGTTTCCATTTTCAGCTTTTAGTCAGAGCCACGTTAATCTCACATGAACGTGTCCATAAAAGACAAGCGTTGCTCTGACAATTGTCAGTGTCATCAGTCGGTCACAATGGGTGACACATGCATCATTACTGTCCTCCTCCCTTCCCTGACTTGACTTTGTTTCTCAGCCTTAATGACATTCTATTCATTAAGTATCTTCCTGTATCCACCCCCTTCCCCTTCAGTCATGATACACCTGACATAATCATTCTCAATTATGGGTTTATGTAACATATGGTAGTAGATTGTCTTTGTGTTTGACAATGGGTTCGTTTCATGAAGCAGGGTTAACAAATCCAGAGTAAAACCTGTGACTCTGGGTTGACTTATCCTCAGCTTGTAAACCCAGGGTTTGCGGTTTCACAAGGGCTGCTCAAAATTAGTTTTACTTACCCAGGGCGAGTTCACCCCTGTTCTCTAGATAAAAGCTAACAGCCTCCTGTGAGGTATAGTTGATATATTAGAGTGGATGGAGATAAGCCAGTTATTGCAAACCTTTACACTACCTAACAGTGCCTGTGCCTGCACAGTTATGTTGTGAATGGACTTCTTATTCACATCATCAGCTTCATTATGTGAGGGAGCCTTGATGGGAATGTGGGTGCCATCTATGCAGCCTCTGACATTGGGACATCCGGAAAGAAATTAAAGTTGCTAATCAGATTCTGAGGTTGCAGCACAATGTCGTCAAGGGAGTATTATTTCAAAATAATTTATCAGATTTCTACATCATTCACCTGCAATCCTGTGGAACTCCTCCTGGATGACTCTGACGGGTTTATTTCCAGGGAAATTGACAAACTGTGGTGAAAACCTTTTCAAGGAGAGGCACACTGAACATCACCCACATTGCATTGACAACTACCATTTGCAAAAAAAAATACTAATGCAGCACTACACACAATACCTGTTGGGATGTGAGAGTGTGAATGATTTGTGAAGCTGCAGATTTGAGGATGAATTTGGTCGTGGATGTGTGTGATGGATTGGGACGTGAACCGGTACCGATCATAAAGATTGTTTACTTGTGCATATTTTTATGGACTGGAATTACGTTAATGAATGGTGGAAAAAAATGACTTTGTCACACTGGTTTCACCTCCCTTTCTTTCTCAAAACACTCAAGAAAACAGTCACACACCCTTGCACATGTATGGGTTGTGCAAGCCTGTGTAAGTTGTGCAAGCCTGTTATCTCCAGATCAGCTTTACTCTAGGCCTGGCAAGGTGGACCTGTTCTCAATATACTGCTTCTCAGCTCTAAACGCTAATCAGTTTACCTGGAGTTTGCTGAGCCACACCCAGACACTGCTGTTGTTAACATGGGATATGTTTGAGGTGTTTTGGTTTAATATCAGTCTGTTTACTTGTGTACGGGGTTTAACTTTCTGTAACAGTAATGGTGGTTTATCATTCGCAAGTTGCATGTATCTTATTTCCCCAGCACATTTAATTCAAATCTGTACCAAGAAAACTTCATTGGTTGTATTTCCATGACCACATTTGTATTACTTGAATAAGATGGCCAATAGTTTTTTAACTGACTTTGAAACACTGAATTTTTGTCAGATCACAATTAAGACATGAATTAACCATCTAGTGAGCCTTCTTTTCAGTGTACTACCTAACTTTAATTTTTCAGATGTTTGAATGCAAGCTTGAACTTTGAATAGTGTTCTAGTCTGGCAGAAAAATGCTAGGAAACGGTTAAAATTGACAGAAAACTAAAACCATTTTAAATAACTTGTTTTAGAGTATTCAATTAGTAAGACGTGAAGCACTAATGCAGACAATATGAAGGGAATGAACTGAATATGGATGTAAAAGTAGTTGTGACGCAAAAAGTTATGTCAATATGAATTTGACAGCCTTGCTTGCAAAAGTTTCTCCTAAATCTAAAATCTGAGCGTTTATTATACAGAAGTACATGTATTGAAAAAAAAAATATATTAATAATAGATTTAATAAAAAGTTGATGCTGATTTGATGTACAGTAATTCAGTTTTTGTCATTATTATAATGCAATATGGAACATATTTCTTCAGTTAAGGGGCAACCTCAGTGGGAAAGCCAATATTGTTTTAGTCGTTGAAACTGCTAAGGCTTGATGAAACATTTTAAGGTCTGCTATTGGATATCACTTATTAATCTCTTGAAGCTGATACGTACCATACAAAGCTGATACGTACCAAGTCTTAAAGGTCCCTATGAAAACAGAGGTTTATAACTAATTTGGAAGAGGGTTGCAATGCCCAAACTTAGCCATGAGTCCATTCCCAAATGCTGTGCCTCTTTTTTTTTTAACTTCACTGCTTAAGATTGGAAACACAGGATCTAAAAGAGCAATGACAACAATGTACATTTTAAATCTACATCTGCTGGATTAGCTAATACCTAATTACTTGTCCCAATTTCCTTAAGGATCAATAAAATATCACTGATTATAATTGTATCAGACTTCAGGGCTGGTGTATAAATATTTAATAAAATATTTAAGTGATAGTTTATGTGTGAGCATGTTTTGAGTGCTTGTGATGTGTATAAGACAAAGGTAATGCTTGAGTTGACTAGTGGAATAAAGATGTCTATGACATGAAAAGCACAAAAGGCAATTTTTGTCTTTGCAAAAATTGTAATTCATATTATATAGCATATAAGATTACCTTAACAAAGTGTATGGAAACAAAATACAGACACTATTATAAGGGTAATCCTTGCACATGTTGAGGTAATTTGAATTTAGAAAGGCAGATATTGGTTCAATATCAGTTGTTATATCAAAGAAAACTGTTTTACGACCACTGTTTGTCTGTATCTGATTAAACAGTGGGGAAAATCTTTGGGAGTTGGCTGTCCATGGCAGGTTCAGACCACCTAAGGAATCAACCCAAACACTTGGCAAACCATCTGCAAATAAAGACCCTTATGACAAGAAAAGAAACAGATGGTGTGACATAACTACTGTCACCAACTGTCAGTCAGTCAGTCAGTTAGTCAGTCATTATCTTAACCCGCTTAATCCGCTGACGCGGGTTGCGGGGGAGCCGCTGCCTACCCCGGCAGTCTCAGGGCGTGAGGCGGGGGACACTCTGAGCACGACGCCAGTGTACCGCGGAGCCACACAGAGACAAACAACCACTCACACACACATTCACTCCTACGGTCAATTTGGGACCGGCCAATCAACCTAAAGCGCATGCTTTTGGAGGTGGGAGGAAGCCGGAGAACCTGGAGAGAACCCACGCAGACACGGGGAGAGCATGCGAACTCCGCACAGAGCGGAGTTGTGAGGCGACAGCGCTACCCACTGCGCCACCGTGCCGCCCCTGTCACCAACTGCTTTGCAAATTAAAAAAAGGTTCTTACATAAATGTGTCAGTGTGAAATACATGAAACATTTTTTTCCTTAGATGCTTTTATTGATAATCAACAGACTATACTATATATGTTTCAGCACATATTGAGGAAGTACATTCCTGCCTTTTGTGCTTTTCATGCCCTCAGCTAGCAAAGAAACTTCCATTTCTTTAGTAAACAAACTTCTGCCTGCTCTGAAAGAGTTTTTTTTAACAAATTAATCTTAATTCATTCACTGGGCTTGCACTAGGAGGTAGTATGACTAAGCCACTGTGGCTCAGTGTAAAAGAATTGAGTAAGCCACAATAAGCCACATTCTGTGTCCAAGACAGCGGCTTGCTATAATAGCAAGTAAAACTTACAAGGAAAAATTGAATAATACCAAGAATCATATTTATTAAACTCAAAGTGTCTAAGTCAAAGTTAAAATGTCTTCTAGTCTAAGTAAAACTTCCAAGTAAACATTGAGAAATATTTTGAATGACTGTATATTCACATAGTGAATGCAAGTTTTCAGTTTTTGGGGGGTGTAAAACCACGCTCATCGTAGGTCCGGGGGGCCCCCCTCGGGAAATATTTTAGAAAATGGGGTTGTTTTCCTGCATTCTGGTGCATTCTGAGGGCAAAATCTTCTGTTCAGTTTACCTACAAAAATACACTAAAGTCAATAGTTCAAGCTTAATTATCTTTATTTCTATCCTACTTTATGCAGGTATAAATGTGAGATTCAACAATTGAAAACTTGCATTCACTATGTGAAGATACAGTCATGAAAAATATTACTCAATGTTTACTTGTCAGTGTAAGTTTTACTTGGACTAGAATACATTTTAACTTTGACTTAGACAACACCATTGGTATGCCATAGTTTTTTGTTTTTTTTAATTCAATAATATGATTTTTCATTTCAATTTAAAAAGGCATGAAAAATAGCAAGCGAGGTGAACACACGTTTTCATGCATCGCTGGTTATTCCTGCCGGTCATAGAGATCAAAAGTCTAAGACTACAAAAAAGTATTGATAATATCTTTCATTTACCTTCTGATCGGTCTGTCACCACTCCTACCCCCTCTCAGCATTCACCATTTGTTGTTCAATTAGAATTTTAACGCAAAATCTACTATAAAACACTCTATTCTCATTTTCTTTCAATCGATCGTCCTCGCCTTGTCATACACCAATTCGCGGGTGTAGCTTGTAAAAAAAGAATCCTGTTTTTTTTAGTGCTGTCAGGCAATTAAAAAAATTAATCTAATTAATTACAGGATTTGAAATTAATTTAATTAATCGCATTTTAATCTCATACCTGCTAAAGGCCCCCAAATAAAGAATTTGAATTCTAGGACATTACAAAATTGTAGTGCATGACTAATCAATAGAATGCACCAAGAAGAGAAGATTTGAAATCCACATTTTTATCGGTTAAGTGTGCTTTATAAATGAAATTGAAAAGAAAAAAGACCAAGCACATCAGCAAACCAATTAGGCCAGGTGTATTTCTCAAAAATGCAATATGAATACAGTTAAATAAAAATTCAGAAATAAAATAAGGCAGTCTCAAAAAAGCACATAAGAAGACTCAAAATGAATGCTGAAGCTGACTCTACAGCAATTCAAAATGAATAGTATAACATGCCTCTAAATAGGGCAACTTAATAGCAAGATGCCAACAGGCTTTTCCTTTAAAAGGGTAAGCTAATGTTCAACTCTGTGTCCTTGACATGTTTTGCATTTAAATGATCCGTTAGGCTGGAGCTGCTTCGGTGATATGAAAATTCTCTTTTACAAAAGGTACAAATAATAATAATAATAACAATAATAATGGATTAGATTTATAAATCGCTTTTCTGGACACTCAAAGACGCTTTACATCGGATCTATTATTCATGCACTCCTCATTCAAACTGGTGATGCTAAGCTACGTGTGTAGCCACAGCTGCCCTGGGGCAGACTGACGGAGGCATCTACAGCGCAGATTGGCAGCGCAGAATCACTGTGTTTCTGTTGATAGTTCTTTTTATAAATAAACTTTCCGCCCCAAAGTCCGAGTGGGCTTGCTTCGCTCCCCTGTGTTGCGTCCATCTCTGTTGGCTGTCACTCTGCTTTTGACTAGTGGCGCAGGTAGGAAGTGACGTCACTGCAGTCTACGGGTCACTCAATGGGCCAAATTTAAAATGCTTGCGCATTGACTTGCCACTCGTAATTAATCACATTAATTTTTATAGTGCGTTAATTTGCAGCGTAATTAATTAACGCGTTAAAGTGACAGCCCTAGTTTTTTTATTGGGTGAGTGGCGGTCATGACCCGAGTGCATATTTAGTGATCGGGAGCGTTCGGGTCACTTCATCTGCATGCGGAAATAGCAGCATGCTATTGTTTTCTTATGTTATCGCTTGGGTATTTTCGTGAGTCCAAAAAAGTTGTAAGTTTTAGACTTTTTTCCCTAAAAATAAGAACGCCACGATGTGTACACAAGCTTAAAACCTTGTAGCCATACGGATTTTACTTCGCCTATGGCAAAGTGGCGAATGGCTAGCACAAGCCAAGATTCATCCATTCATTTATTAATTCATTTATTTGAAAGGGACAGAGCAGTCAAACATAGTTACAAGCTTGCTGAGGTGATGCATTTGGATTTTATAGCAAATGCTAATTCTCAACTCCAGTCCCTGGTTGGACTCTTCCACAACGTTGCAGTACAATCTAAATATACATAATTTAAGAACAATTGTATCATACAATTCTATATTATATTTATTTAGTATGATAAAATCTACATTATGCATCATTTAAAATGGTCAGACCAAACAAATCAATAATCAAGTGCTGCATTTATATGAACCATGGATTCGTTCACTTTTTCACTCTCCCACACATCAAACACAGTATGACAGATAAGAGCAGTTGTGTTTTGTCTTTAATCAGGTTTTGGTTCTGGTGGGGAACATTTTAATATCTGAGATGGTTTTTATGTCTGATGGCAAAGAGTTCCAAAGTTTATAGAGGAAACACTCTGGATAGTGCGATAGAGATTGTTGGAGTGATGAAGGATTTCATCCCCTTGTGTGCATTTAGAAAACACCTTATGTCATACTAAATTGAGATAAGAATTTCTGACTCAACACTTGTCTGTAATTAAACCACAGAATTTTATTTAAATATAACATGAAATATTTGTTTTTGTATGGCACACATCATTGTCATTCTAGCCCACTGTATAAGGATAGGGACAGATTTACTGGCTCCTTCAAATACTCTCTGGATCACTCTGGAGTTAGTCCAACTTCTGGTGACAATCAATATGCTTGTGGCCTATTTGGGAGCTGCGAGGAGCTGTCCCTTTTATGCTGATGCTTCAGTTGTGTCAAATCTCTGTGCATTTATATTCAGAAATATATATATGAATTTGACAGCTCGATTGAAAAGAAGACATCCAGATGAATCAATCCTGCTAATATTAAGACACATAACATTTAAGTGGGGTATGATGGAGAAAATGTAGAATGCTGAATATAAGCTAATGTAAGTTCAATATTACAGGCACGCGCAAACAGATGCGTCGCTTCTGCTTTGTATAGTATCTCCACAGCCTTAAGGTTTAAAATCCATTGCTCGATTAGCAATCTGCAGTATGAGTTGATATTGAATTATAAAAAGCATTATTATATATCAGATTATTATGGACTCCTTAGAATTTCCTCTTCTACATAAACACACACACACACAAATTCTGTGTGCCATCTCTTGTGGAGCTGAAGTGATCTCCAAAGGAAGGCAGGCCAGTGGTCTTTTGTGGTGGGGGTTGTTGTTCCGGGGTGTAGGGGGTGGGATGGTCAAGACAGACTCTCCTCTCTCTTCCTCCTGTCTGCTATGGGTGAATAGGTGATTATAGCAGCAGATGCGTCATTAGGTCTGAGCTTTATTCATGCATATGCAAGAGTGAGGAGGGAACATTTAGGGAGGGGGCATGCCCCACAGGAATCACATTTCATTGGTGTTGAGTGAATTTACGGGATGTGCCAAGTTGTTTTCTTACACCCCCCACCCCCAAACGCCCACAGTCACACTCTCCATTTCCTCACACTCATCTCCCCCAGGTGTCTTTCCATGGCATTGCTAGACAGGGAGGTCGCTGAAACAAATATACATGTGTAAATGTGTACTCAGCCACTTGCTACTTTAGACATTAAATGTTGAATACAGCAGTCATTGACAGCAGATAAAGTTTTTTATGTTCTTCTTTTGTTTACTTGCATGACATGTCAGAGCATGTATGGTGCAGGGATCACATTACTGAATAGGATTAAGCCGTCATGGATGTCCTGAGATGTTAATCAGTGGAAGAGTGAGCATGAAGATATTTCCAGTGACTTGTTGCTTTTTGGTCAAGTTATTTAAATTGGATTTGGTTGGGTTTTTGGTTAAGTGAAATAGCTGCAGCTTTATGAATGTGGTGCATAGCATTTGTGCTTAGGAATGAGTACCCAAAGTCAGTAATGAAACCTGCAATGATATAGTATTGATAAACTGCACAAACTGTGCAACTGTCTATATTCATAACATGAAATAAATACAACTTCACAGATCTTTTCAAATAGTTGGTTTTAAACTGTATCACTGGGAGAAGGGGAGGGTTATCTGCTCCCCGCAATTGAAGCACAAATTTCAAATGCCACAGACAATGTGCGTTGCGCTCCGGTCATCTTGGCAGTGAGGATCTTCTTCTTCTTCTCTGACTTTATCTCCAAAAGTGAGGGTGTACTGAATAAAACTGAACAAAACTACTGTAATACAAACACAACTTAAGAAGAAAGGTTATTGTGGGCAAAGAGAATAAGGACAAAACATAATGTCCACCAGTCCAACTTAATTGGATAATTCCAATTAGTGTGGTTGAGGGTCATTGTACAGCTTCTACACCTAATATTGCATAATATGTGGACAAGAAGGAGCTTAATGTCAAGCTTGTCACATCAGACAAGGTAACTCTTACTCCTGACTGTGACCAATTTCTGAGGTGAAAGACATGACAAACACAGATTCTGTTCTGTTCAATTTCTTGCAATTTAAATTTAGATATTTGTTTCCATTGTTAGAGGGTAACAGCAACTGTTGAACAAGCCCATCCTTATAATTCTTTTTGTTACCTCTGAGTTTCCCTGTATGCTGATCCAGTACTTTAAAAATGACGTGAAAAAAACTGCAGACCATTCATTTATCAGTTGGAGAAATGTGGCAAAAAGGCTCGTTCAAAAGTTGATGTACTCTTTTGCATCAAGCACATTGATCACAAATGTCTTTATCAAGAAAAAACTATTTCTTGATAAAGTTTTATATGACAGTTGAGGTTTCATCAAGAAGCAGTGTCGCAACTGTTGATTCAGCAATAAAACAGGGAGTTGCTGTTAGACTGAGAGTGGAAGTTTGTCAAAGCTGGTTAACCAATCTTAAGGCCTAAATTATTCTGAACTGATACACGTTAGAAAACCACATCTGACAGGATGGTTCCACAGTGCTCCCTCAATAATGTCAAAGAAAAACCCAACTTGTCTGAGTCTTTTTTTACAAGTTGTATCACATGACCGCGGTGCATTGGCATCGTGCCTGGAGTGTACCTTGCCTCACACCCCCAGTCAGCTATAATAGGCTCCAGCACCCCACAACCTGTGACGACGGATGAAATGGTTTTGAAGATAAATGAATGAATGAATGTATTGTGTGAAGATCTACCAATAAGTCCTTGGAGTCTTAGCCTGAAGCCTAGAGGAAGTTGACAGTTTTGAGAACCCATTTGACTTGACATTTGGAGTCTCTGAACTTCATGTGTTTGATAAAAGTCATGGCCTGAAGACATCCATGTGCATACATCATTAGTTTTCAATATGCTATTTTATCTTGTAACCTCAAGAAAAGTTACAAAAAGGGAAACAAATCTATTAAAATGAATAGGCTTGCACAACAGTAGGCAGGCTTTATGCAAGTGCATGAAAATCACTTATCTAATTGGGAAAGTATGAATGCTGTTGTTCTAATCAGTTTGAAGCTGTAAGACACTACAGTTATACCTAAAGTACAATTTGTATATATTTATATTATTGCTGAAATCTGAAAATCATTTGTGTAATTGCACCAATGATTTCAAGGGTCTTGAATCTGTATTTTTTGTTTTTTCCACTAAAGAAAAAAAGTTCATTCATTGCATTACACCTTTATTATCGTACTCACACAAAACTATTGGCACAGTCAGATATGGTAGGTACACAGACGCAGATTAAAAAGAAATGTTTCATTTTTTCAAATCTCATTTTGTTTCTTTTTTAAAATGTGGTCTTCTGTTTCTCCCATTAACTCACGCTATGTCTCTTTGTCCCAGGTGATGGCGTGGACATGTTTGCAGACAGCACTGCATGTATGAAGATGATTTTAACAGACACTGTTCTGGAGGACTCAGGAACACTGCATTGGCCTGGAGAAACCTCATAAATAACTACACATACACACCTTTCTGCCGTGCCTTGAGAAAGGACACAAGTGTGCAGACACACACCATCTTCAACTGAAGCACACATTTCTTTGTGCAGGTTAGCTTCTTATACAAAAGCAGGTCTTGTCCCTTCTCCTCTCTTGTGAGAGCGTACATTGTATTTCTTTTTGTATATTTCTGTCCCATCTCACCGTCACCATGCCAAGCTCCGTCCTCCGTCGGCAGATGAAAAACATGGTGAACAACTATTCTGATGCTGAGAAGAAAGTCAGAGAGGCCACTTCCAATGACCCGTGGGGCCCATCATCGTCCCTCATGTCTGAGATTGCCGACCTTACTTATAATGTGGCTGCTTTCAGTGAGATTATGAGTATGATATGGAAACGGCTCAATGACCATGGCAAGAACTGGCGCCATGTCTACAAGGCCCTCACCCTGCTCGACTACCTGATCAAAACGGGCTCAGAGCGAGTGGCACTGCAATGCAAAGAGAACATCTTCGCTATCCAGACTTTGAAGGACTTCCAGTACATTGACAGAGATGGCAAAGACCAGGGCATCAACGTTAGAGAGAAGAGCAAACAGCTGGTGGTCCTCCTGAAAGATGAGGACCGCCTCAAAGGAGAGAGGTAATGAGTCAAAGATTTAAACCATGCAAATCTTTAGATATGTATTGAAAAGCATAACGCCTATCTGATGAGATTTTTGCAGAAAAAAAACTTTTGCCATATTTTGCTTGAAAGCAGATATTCTGTCTACCCCCTGTCTGCTAATATTTTATTTGACAAATTGAACTATGCTACAGTATGTCCCTACTTGTAAAATCCCCTGTTGATAGGCATGGCCTGAAGTTTTGACATCACACTTGTGCATGCTGACTATTGGACCAGAAATGGCTTCCAAACTATTTTTGTTGCCATGAATCTTGCACAAAGACCCAACCTTTAAAGTCTGCTTCTCAGTGCAGAGAAAATGTGCACCATCAGCAAAAGCACCATTCTGCTGTCAAACCCTGCACGTGTGTGTCTCCCTGGTGAAGTTGAGACATTCAGCTCTAGGAAGAACAATTAAAAAGATCTTTGACTTCGGGGGATGTACTTTGAAGTTGTTTTGTGCTATTTATAAGGGAAGTGAATTTAGGATTGATTTATAATGCTGTCAGACATTTTCAATGCGCTGTAAGAATTATGCCTGACTCTTCTGGGTATCATCAGTGGTTAAGATTACATTTTACTGGTTGAATCATTTAACTTCAATGCTCAAGTCTGTCTGGTGCTGTGGATCTTGATTTTCACACCCGTAAGTTTAACACAGAGCATCGCTGGGTTTATTGTATATGTAAAATTTCAAACCATGTGAAAGATGAAAAAGGAAGAAATGTAATCATTTCCATGGGGAAACAAGGCAGTCAGAAACTGCAACATCCTGCTACACCCCTGAATTCAAAATTTTATGGAATAAAAGACCCACGATCCAACATGTAACTATTGCATTCTATTTGTCATGAAGTTTCAGAGATGTGTAGTTAAGATGGTATAAAAGGGAAAATGTGACCTTGACCGAGTTTTTCAAGATTTACTTTTCATCCCCTTGCCTCCCTGAATATAACACTTTTTGTTTCATCTTTCTATCTTATCCAGTTCCTGACATATGTGCAAAAGTACCTCAGGTTAGACTAGAATCAAGGCAGTCATAGACTGCAACTTCCTGCGACACCCCTGAATACAAAATTTTACCCTCACCTACTCGCATAGGTCATTATCAGAGCTAGTGCTTTTATCTATGGCCTTACTCACACTGGCCTTCTCCCTTGTCTTTCTATCTTATCCAGTTCCTGAGTGTACAAAACTTGAAATTTGACCTTGAGCTAGCTTTCTTAAGGTCATCATCTCATTTTCAACCCCTTTGTAATTTGCTTTTTGTTTCATCTTTCTATCTGCAATGGTTGCAAAGATATTTGGTGGACGAATGAAAGGACGAACACTGACAATTACAATACACCACTGCTTGGAAGCGAGATGTAATTATCTTTACACTCTTATCTATATATGTACAGGCCCCTGAAACAAACACACACACACACCAGGGGCCTGTAAGCATGCAAATTAATACAGTGGGAGGCAGAGTGACGGACAACGACTTTGAAGTGTACTCCGAATGAGTAGCCTGTGGGGGCGTGTGCCTTGCTCAGGGGCGCCTCAGCAGTGCTCAGGGGGTGAGCTTATGCCTCCCATTTATTTAGTGCACTAATGGATCTCCACCATTATACGATTTGCCTAAGGGTATGTTTGATTATTTGTTTTATTTTCATCATTTAGCTGTGGCATTATAGAGCTGATAACTTTTAACTCTTATCAGGATGGATTTGCACTTAATGTGTGTTTTTTTTTTAAAAAGTCTCTTGTTTCTGATGGTGATTTTGCTCTTTTGAATATCATATGACAAATTGAATGAATTCTGATTTTGAATTAACCAATTTAACTGTTTTTTCCCCCCTGTAGGTCTCAAGCCTTGAAGACCAAAGAGCGAATGGCCCAGGTGTCCACAGGGAGCAGTCAGATGGGGTTTGGCCGAGGCTCATCTCAGCCCAATCTCTCCACTTCTTACAGTGAGGAATATGGCAGGTCAGAGGGCTCACCTGCCTCCTACCATGGCTGTGAGTATTAACACACAAAATGTACAGACACACACACTTAAAACATTCACTCTGTATGTTGAAGCAGCACACATAACACAGAATATTGCTTTAATTATATTGTGTCCCAGTTAGTGTAACTTTGGCCTACATCCTGAAACATGCCCCTCCCCCCTTCTGTCTATGGCTTCCAGTCTCAGAGTAGGACCGCATTCCTGAGCGCACACACACACACAAACAAGGAAGCAGACTCCCCCAGCCTCTCCCCCCTCCCCCAGCCTCTATCATCCACATGACAGAGGAATCTGCTCGTCTTTGCAGTGGTACTCTCACTCCTCCAGAGGCAGAGAAGGAAAGATAAAGAAACACAGTGGCAAAGAGACACGTGCATAGATGATTATACAAAGATATACAATAATTCAAATGCTCACTACTGCCACTACCAGCTAGTCTGATCATCAGAAAATAGTCATACCAAGATAGAAATAACACCCATGTATTCCTTTTTAAGGAGCAATGTAAGGGCTCTTCATACAAATATGATTATAAGTAATCTTTCCATCATGTTTTTCGGTAGTTGAATCTGAGCCCCTTTTTGTTCAGTTGTGGAAGCAGAGGATGAACTATCAGAGATTTTACATAAAAGTGAATGGATTGAAAGAAAGATGCATAGAGTTGAGAAGAGACAGACATCCCAGTCAGGAAATGGGGTTACTAAGTGAAGTTCAGGGGGAAGAATGGGGAAGGAAAAATTAAAGAATGAACTTTGGCCTCTTTTCCTTTCATCCTTTGACGTCCCAGTTCTGTGTACACACCAGGGTGTGTGTGCGCGCGTGTGTGTGTGTGTTCGCGCGTGTGTGTGTGTGTGCACGCGTGTTTGTGTGCGTGTGTGTGTGTGTGTGTGTAGCTGTGCATCTTTTACTCAGTGTCCCACATTCCCTCATATGAGATATGTTTGAGTAGGTTTCCCTCAGAGGTGGGAGCTGAGGCAGCTGACTCATCAATGGAGAACCCTGAAAGAGTGCCTGGGGTCAAGTTGGGATTGGGGTCGCTGTTTTTACTAGTTTAATGATATAATAAAATGTAAAATGTGATGGTAATCATTTAATGCACATTTGCAGGGAAATGAGATAAATATCACCTTTGTATGTCATTGTTGTATATCAATGCATTTCCAGAGATATTTCATCACAGATGATTCTTGTTTAAAGAGACAGAATGGCAGTAGTTATATGAGTGACACTCCTGAATATAATACTTTTTCTTACTAAGACCTCATAAATTGGCTGTAGATGACTGTGGTGATCATCAGTGTCTCTGAAGACACTGATGACCACTGTTCTGTCTGCTATGAATTCCATGCTACACTGGTTGTATTCACTTCATTGAAAGGTTTTCTAAGTTGGAAGTTTGTGTTTATTTCCATTGTAACTAAATGTTTCACCACAAAAAAGCTCAATAAGAAACAACTGGACTGAACAGCTAACACGATCAGAAGTTCAGTAGAAGAATCTTGAATGAAAATTGTTCTTTTTAACTGTGACATTCACAAGCAGTATGCTGTCTGGGAGAAATCCCAAGAAAATGGGAATACCCATATATGGAAAAATTCCCACAGTGGTAGGCAAGAATGTAGCGATGCTTTGAGTTTTGTTTGTTTTCCTCTCACACTGGTTACTCTTACTTCACTCTGTGTGATTGCGTTGCTTATAAAGTGTATCTTTAGGCGTCACTTGGCAGTTGCTGGAGAAGAATTCAGCAAAAATCTTCCGTTTGGATGATGAATGCACTACAATGCACTACAACTCTGAATAATTTCAGAGTTGTAGTGTTCTGTGTTCACTTTAACGCAGACATGTAGATGTTTATTAAGAAGGTAGGGCAGTATTTAAATTGTTCACCTTTGCATTCTTATTCTGTTATCCCTTTCGCATGAAAAGTAATGTTTAAAAAAAGTCACACTGCTTGAATTGGTACAAAACACTCAAGAGTTCATGGCAAATAGCCATGTCCTTGTGGTTCAGATATGTAGCCTATGTTTATGAAGTGATAAGCAGAACTTTGCTTTATGGATTTGTTTCTAGTGTGGAATCATATTTCAGTTCCAGTCCAAGTCATTTAGTCATGTGACTGCAATCCAGCTATTTCATTAGCACATAATAGACTCCCATCAGTTCTTATCATGCAGGTATATCGCTGTATTATTATTGTCATTATTAGGTTGACATTAACGTCCTTAATCCTGGGTGTGGATGAGTGTTTAACTGTTGTGAAATGTCAGATTTCCTTTAAACAAAAGTATTGCAACATTAACTCATTATGGAAAGATCTGACGTGGCAAATTTCCTGTAATTTCGTTGTAATAAATCTGCTGATGTGACATATCCTTCTTATAAATGTCTTTACAGAGCAAGATTTCAAAGATATCGACAGTACATGTCTACATATCTGAAATCTGTCTTTGCCATACATTTTATACAGAATAGCAGTCAAAAATTTTGTAAGATCATTGTGGTATAGTCTGTATCTGTATGTGTGTCTATGTGTCCACGTCAGGGGGAGATCATGTAACGACTATTGACTGATGTTAGGAACAGAGATTTAGAAAGACATACAGTATAGCAGATGTAAGCACAGAGCACAAGTTTACTGGTAAGCCTGAGAGAAATTGTGTCTTTAAGGTCCTGCCAACATTTAAAGATATAATTTGTCGCGTTGAATATGAAAAAAAATGTTTTGAGGCATGATTTGTAGAACAGTCTACAATTGTGATGAATGAAGTCACTGTGCTCAGTTTTGATAGATGGAAACAAGTATTACACGAGTTACACATCAGTCATGCAATGTGTTTAATCGAATAAAGCAAATTCCTGTAACTCATGTCAATGTTAAAATTTAGAATTTTTGAACGGGATCCATCCAGCAAAAACAATACCCCATGTGTTGGCAACTACTAAACGTTTTTAGTCAGCCTGCAGATCAGCAAATAAGAGTGATATTGTTTAAAACATTAGGTAAGTGGATGTCGAGCTAAGTTGTGTAAAGTTACACATGCATGTCATGAAACAACTCATTTCTTCATTTCATTAGCAAGCAGGCTTAGTATGAACAGCTGTGATGCTAACAGGTCAGAGAAGATCAGCTGGCTTTTTATCAGTGTGGTGATTTGAGGTATGCTCTGAAGCCTTGTGGAAGGAGAAAGTTTGTGAGTGGATACAAACCATAGTGGCAAACAACAATAACTAGAGTGTAAAAGGTGAATGTGAAAAGCACTGTGAGAAATTAATGTTGATTACGGTTTAAGATGGATCGCTGACTTGAACCCTGAACCACTATGTGCGTTCATTTCAGACCCTACTCTTATGTTTGCTGATGTAAATGTTCTCAGCGCCTCTCCAAACTCATATTGTTCTGTTGGTTTTGCTTCCACACCGTGTTTCCCATGGAAATACAGTGACATTATGATTTAGACATTGTAGGCTAAACTCATCACTTTGTTCTGGCATAGAGACTTCTTAGTTCTGGCCAGATGTATATATAATTGTGTGTGTGTTTGCCGGTGTGTGTTTATTGTACTGCCACATTGTCTGTTCTAATCCAATGATGATTGGACTGTTGTGCCTTACAGAGGTGATGAAGAAACCTCTCATTACACAGTATTTTCTAAGCAGCTCAGATGTCATTCAAATTCGACTTATTTACACTGATAAGTATACCTCTATAGTTATAATTCAGGGTAATTGCTTTTGTAGGATTGATACTCATATTTCTCTGGCCCAGAGACTCTGTACTTAATGGAGTCATAGTGTATCATATACAGGATACAACAGAAGTCTGGTCCACTGAGGATTTTTACATATGTTCTGAATGTGTTCTGTAGCCACGTCCCCCAATGCGGGTTCAGAACTGGAGCAGGCCAGACCTCAGACCAGTGGAGAGGAGGAACTACAGCTGCAACTTGCCTTGGCCATGAGTCGAGAGGCTGCAGAGCAGGTACACAAACACACAAGCGTGCTGGAATACCACAGTGAATTCTTGCTAGCCATTGTGACTTTTTGGAATAGTTTCTTTTATGTCCCTGAACTTAAAAAATAGATTGAGTTTTTTCATTGCATAAACAATTGTGGACTCTCACATAAGTCCAGTGTTGTACGTCTGTTAGCCGGGTACTTCAGCTCAGATATTTGCCTTGGGTTTTCATGAAAAAGATGAGAAGCTTAAAATAACACGATCTACAAATGTGAAAACAAAATATTGAAATAAACCAAAGATAAACAACTTCAAGCACCTCATTCTTAGTTGACAATCTAAACAAGTTCCCGGTCCATGATGTGACAGCCACTAATCAACATAATTAATGTGGATATGTTATAGATCCTATAATTCATAATCTTTTTTCCATAGCTGAATAATTTTGCAAATATGTATTGTGCAACAATCCACACTGTAGTTTGTTTATGTTGCATATGTTGCACATGAGGGGTTTTAATATATCTGCTCTCGGTGTGTGTGTGTGTGTGTGTGTGTGTGTGTGTGTGTGTGTGTGTGTGTGTGTGTGTGTGTGTGTGTGTGTGTGTGTGTGTGTGTGTGTGTGTGTGTGTGTGTGTGTGTGTGTGTTTAGGAAGAGCGCATCCGCAGAGGGGATGACCTTAGACTACAGATGGCCTTGGAGGAGAGCAAGAAAGAAGGTCCAGACTCAGCAAAACTGCCCAAGAAAAAGAGAGAGGTAATATCCGCAGAAATATGGAGATTAGAGCAACTCTGTCTCTTCCTATATGACCTTGTTCCTAAAATAGTCCAGTCTCTTCTCATCCTATTTTTTTGTCTTAATCTGTCTACTACTACATTAACACTGTTAAAAACCACTAACTGGCTGCACGCTATCTGGTTTACTTTGCATTGTTCTGCCTCATCAGTCGGCAAGTGAAGTTTGAGGTCGAGTCGTGATGAAGAGCGACTGCATGACTGTGGCTCATATTTTGTCTCCGTAGAAAATGACATGACTACTTTCAGTTTGTTTGAATGGCGTTCCTTTTTTAGAGGGTCATGGCGGAGCGACAGATGTTTTTTTTCTGATGTTTTTCCTCCTTTTGACCCATTTCATGTGTCCTCCTTTATCTGCATTTTTGTTCCATACCTTTCACTGGGATTGTCTAACCCACTTTCTCTGTTTATTACCAGCCCCAATCAACTTTGATGGATTTGATGGATGTACCAGAACCTGGTGCCACTAGTGACCCCTGGGGCACGGGAGCTGTGGCCAAGGCAGGGGCTATACCAGAAGACCCTTGGCACTCTTATGGTATGCATTTTCTTCTCAAGAAGTGGTGACATTCGATGAAAGCTACACATTTACTGTTGTCGAGAAGTATTTGAGTTCAGAGGAAATGATTCTCTCTCTGCTCTCCACCTGCATCTCCTTGGACTGAGACTCTTTGTTCAGTAGGAATGCTGCTCCACTGGCTCTGCAGCATTACATAGCAGGGGAGGGTAGGAGGAAGGGTGTTCAAGGAAGATAATGTGAAGGAATGGAGTGCGGATAGATGGGTGGGCCAGGGAGGGAGGTTGAGAGGAATAAGATGAGCTTTTAAACAGATGAGCTGTACTTTTAGAATAATCTTCATTAAATTCACCCACCTGCTTCTTTCTACCTTTCTCTCTCTCTGTTCATCAGTCCCTCCTCTTTATCAGTTTACGTTTATATTTTACAAGCTTAATCCAATTCCTTTGTCGTCTTAAAGCTCAAGTGCTCCCCCTGTCCCCAGGGCCTGCCCCTAAACCGGCAGCACCAGTGGACCCATGGGGTGCTCCACCTTCCGTCCCACCCCTAAGGAGCAATGATCCGTGGGCATCAAACACTTCTGCCGTCTCTGACCCCTGGAGTTCCTCAGCTGCCCGCCCTAAGACATCCAACACAGGTGAACAAAAGGAAGAATGTGATTTTTAAGTTTTTTTCATGGGCACCATAAGTTCTTACTTTTCAAAACATTTTTTTTTATCAAATGAAAATATCTGATCACGGGTTGGCTAATGCCTCAAAGACTCAACAGCTACCAGCTTTGCCACAAAGTAACACTTCTGCACACCTCTTGCTTCCATGTGCTTATTTTGTTCATTTGTCTCTGTTTGACCAAATATCCATACTCATTCATATTTGTGTTGTCTGTTGCTCTGTGTCTGTCTGTCTGTCTGTCTGTCTGTCTGTGTGTGTGTGTGTGTGTGTGTGTGTGTGTGTGTGTGTGTGTGTGCGTGCGTGCGTGCGTGCGTGCGTGCGTGCGTGCGTGCGTGCGTCCATTCTGTGTCTGCATTATCCCCTTTCAGGTAACTTTGACCTGTTCAATGCATCCAACGGTACGTCCAAAGAGGACTTCTCAGAGTTTGACAACCTACGCTCTTCCTCCTCTGTCCCCACTGGTACTCACCCATGTCTTTGTCTCTCTCTTGACACGGAGTCTGTGTTGTTTTTCCATCCATGTCTGAAATTAATGTCTGTCTGCAGATATCTCTAGACTTGAGCAAAGATGCTGTTTGAACCACTGGATTCATATTTTATTTAAGCTGTTGTTTTATCATCACAAATTCAATCAAATGTTGCAGCAATAAGATCAAACAGTGGAAAAAAAACCCAGCCGCTTGCTCTCGTCTGGGCCCATATCAGTGTGGTGTAATCTGATGCTGCCTTTATGTGTTTATCGCAAAATACATTCTTAGACCTTGGCCATCCTGTTAATGGAAACCTTTTAAGTATTTGCTGTGATACTTTAAAAAATTAACTTATGATCTGTACTATGCTACAACTACAAATATCCCAAGAAGTCTGACTACACCCACTGACAGCTCCATTCAGTTGGGATTGAGAGGTCCAGTGAACAGATTGGCTCAGGTCATGTGTTTTTGCAGTGTCTGTGTGTGGGAATGTGATGCTGGTATCTGACTTTCGATCAACACGTCACTGATAGTCAACGGCAAGGTGAAAAGTACTCAAACACAGGCATGCAAAAGGAAAAGCTCGTTCACCCTCCTTATCTCCACATTATGTGTAGAGGTCACTCATCTCAGCAGTGTTAAGGAGGCCACCCCCTGCTGGACAAAGTGTAACAGGGTTAACAGTGCTGTATCGAGAGGGATTATTTTGATTTATTGATGAATGTGGCATTTATTTTCAAATTAATCACTTTAAAGATAATATAGGAAATAGTGGAAAAATGCTAAAAGAACCCGAAGTCATATTCCTGCTTTGTTTTGTCAGAATTCAAGTTCAAATTCTCCTCGTTTAAAACCATCCTTCCATTTTCTTGTAGACGAGATGACTGTAATAATCTCGTCTATAGTTGCTTTTCTGCTTTGCAATCGAACCCGACGCGCCACCATGCTGCCCATTTAAAAGAGTTTAAAACTTTAAAACCAGAAATCAGAAGAAAAAAAATCCTTGCCACAATTTCCTTGTGCCTGTGTGCACAACTTGGAATGCTGTTTGTCCTTTAATGAAGATATCCGTTGCTACAGTCTGGATTAGCCAGATTTTCTGCCTCTCCTGCTGTCCTTTCATAAAACTTTCTACTGGTTATTTTATTGCATCGACTCCATTCTTGTTCTCAGGAAATCCAAATGCAAGTGTTCACCTTTAATACAACTGTTAAAAATGTGTATTTTATTGTAAAATGTGAGTACGATTGACACAGATACAAACACACTTTCTATATGCTTAGAATCATAGCAAGCTACGGTTTGATGTGAATCTTAGAATTTATTTTTTACTTGATCCTGTGGGCTAAGTTGTTTGTATTTTCTTCCTGTGTTCAGGATTTCTGTATTTAGTTATGTTTTGTTATATCAGTGACACATTCAGAGATCCAGCGGAATACAAATGCTCTTTGTTCCCCAGGTGATGGGGGCATAGCATCCTCTATCCCCTCTCAAGCCAGTCTCGCGAGCAGCAGCAGCCTGGACCTGTTCGACCCCCTGCCCACCACATCTTCCACATACCCAACTAGAAAGACTCCAGAGTCTTTCCTGGGTCCCAATGCTGCCTTGGTCAATCTGGATTCTCTTGTGACCAAACCAGCCCAGCCTGCTCCAGCTGTTAACCCTTTCTTAGCTTCAACAGGTGAGGAGAGAAAAATGGGATTTTAAAATGTCAATGTCAAAATTATCATATGTTCATTTAAAACATTGAGATACATCTCTAATGTAGCTCAGCAACATAACTGGAATGTCAGAAATATACTGAAGTAACAAAACTATTAACATTTAACTCACTGGCTGCCAATGACGTCTATAAACATCAATTACGTTTTTCAACGGAGAGGGCTGGAGACGTTCTGGCGTAACTGAAAATCAGGCATCCAATCAAGGGATTTAGTGTAATGGCGACTGATCCATTTACGGAACAGAGGATGGCGAATCAGAGGGTAGACGGAGAAGTTGTGGCAGCTTACGATGCAACAAATTTTGCGAATGTTGGTGCGCGCTCGCGAGCGAACACGGTGTCGCTCTGAGAAAAAAACATCTTGCGATCAGCCAAGAACAGAAAGGAAAAAAATGATAAATGTCTGGAGCTTTGGAGTAAGGCCATCAGTTGGTACAAAACACTGTTAGCCAATGAGTTAATTCTTTCACAAAAACAGTCCCTTCATCTTAGAGTTCCAGTTATGATGCGCTGCGTTGTAATATTCTGCCTTTTTGTTCCTCCACCCGTCCTTCAGGTGGCGCCACTGCAGCAGCCCATGTCAACCCCTTCCAAGTGACCCAGCCAGCGCCCCCCACCCTCAACCAGATGCGGATCAGCCCCATGCCTGCTGGCTTTGGCAGCATGTCTGAGTCCATGCCCCTCTCTTCCTTGCCCGCTCAGCCCATCACCATGGTCCCCCTGGCTGGTATGGCTTCCATGGGCCATGTGATGCCTGGAATGGCGGTCGGGAGCGGGGCGCCGAACACGGTGATGAGTGCGGGGATGCCGGCCTCCATGTCCATGCCCCAACCCCTGATGAGTATGCCACCCCAAGCTGGGACCCAACCCACTGGAACCACCAACCCCTTTCTTTTGTGAGGGGAGTGACCTCCCCCCATAGTCTCTCCTTTGCTCCTCCTTCACTTTGGCTCCTTAAGAACCTTCCAAATGAACAAAGAGATGTCTTATTCCGTTTACCCCTTCATAACCAACTCCTAGCCAGGCTGTAGTGTTGGCTTGGCTTCCTACCCCAACTCACTCCCCCTCCTCTTTCTCTCAGCGCTACAAGCTGCCTCATCCTGTGTGATCCATAACAATCTGATCATAATGGTAACCACAAAGAGTTTGCATCTTTACAGACTAGAGTACCAGCGGCGTTTACAGTCTTTCTCCACTGAGGCAGGGCAGGACTCCTCCTCATTCACCCACCTCCTCTTTCCTGTGGTGGACTGACGGGAGGGTCTGAATATACTAACACCAGGATCTTTATCTTCTTACTAGAGCTAATATTTTATAAGCTGTGTGTGTGAGAGTGTGTGGGTTTTACTTTCTACACACATTGTTTGTTGCAGAGGATTTTGTACAACCTTGTCTTTCTGCGACTGTTGCTCTCACTGTTACACTATAGCGAAAGGGAGGGAAGCTCTAAGCAACACACACACACTGCCGCGGCTCTCGGTACCACCCATTCATGATGCCCCTCAGCTTACTTCCTCTGAAATCAGACCATTTTTTTAATCCACCACATGACCCAATGACCTCCAGAGGGTCACGATAAATGATGAACATTTATAAAAGGTGATGAATCCCTCGTCATAAGGGTTGAAAAGATGTGCAAATTCTATTTTTGTTGGCGTGTGCTCGTGTACAGGTGTATTGTTAATACTTGGATACTAACAGCCACATGCAGGTGTGTTTGTCACTGAATGAATCTCCTCTGCAGTGTGTTAAGACATGACTGATGGCATCGGTGTTTTGCTATCAACATATGGATGCAGTGAGGCATCATAGGACAGCCCCCACCCCCACCCCCATTCTTTTGTTTTTTTTTCTAGGTTCAAAGGGAAGAGGATGGGTGGTGAGAGTATGAAAGATGCGTTAAGCCTTCAAGTGTACTTTAATGAGCAGGTCTTTTCATTTTTTTGAGTGGAAGTGACTGATTGCTAAAGCTAGTTTGTGAAGTGCATGTATTGTGCGCACATCATTCACATCCACAGGGTTACAAAGATGGCACTGGGTTTGAATGTTGGCCAATTAGCATTGTGAAGCGTTTACCTCTGACTGGATTTGCTGTGGCTAATCTGTGTACAAGAACATTACCTGGTGGACACACACATGCAGATGGGATGGTTCCAGGATCAGCCTAATAATAGTACAGGGAATCCCACAGCAACAGTGAAACATGTCGTGTAAACAAGCAGTTGTTTATTTTGTTGTTTATTTGCTCATTAGTTGGAACTTCATTGCCAAGCCTTTCACAGTTTTGGAGCTGTGTTCTAGCATTTATCACCTTTTTTTTTTTTTTTTTAGTCAATTTTCTGTCCTCCTAGATTTTTCACCCTATGGGTAGGCTATGTATTTCTCTTCTCTTAGAAGCACAACTGTTACCAAAGTCATAACGACTGTGATTTCTGAAGATATTGTACTTGGAGTATTTCGAACAGTAGGGTCACACTTCAATGACATAATTTTTTGTTTGGATGGATGGTCACGATGCGAGCGACTCCATTATATATTTGTTTTTATATTTCAGAGCTATATGTGCAGTGCTTGTGCAAGAAAGTGTTGGCTGAATATTGGCACATTTACAGAGAACAAGCGGAGTGTTTATCTCATTTCTGAGTAGAGTGGTTTGAAATCCAGCCAATGGTATGTAGACCCTTCCTCTCTCTTGGTCACCGTAATCCCTTCTTTCAGTTCTGTTATCACTGCCAATTTTACTGAGGATGGGTTGTTTTTGTAAGTTTGGTGTGAGTTGCTGCCCTCTCATGGTCTGCTATGGTAGGACGGAACACTGCAAGACCTCAGACCTTCATTTCTCTCAGGCAAAAGGAGGGGCAGCTCCAATGGTGTGTATGATTTTGATGCAGAGGGTGGTTGAGATGATTTTTATGCTAGAGGTCCTTGATGAATGGATGAGAAACTAACTTGCAGAGACCAGCAAACATTTTTAATCTCAGTTAAAGATATGCAAACATTGGAGATTAAAAAAAAAGATGACTTAACGCTTGATGTGTTTTGCAAAGTTAGATTTTGTAATAAAGTATTGCTATTTGAAATGCTACAGTGATATACTAGTAAATGTCACTTTCTCACTGGCCTTGATTTCACTGCTGCCTGACCTTAAACTTCACTCCAGTGATTGTGGTAAAGTTTCTTTTATTGATGTATTGAAAAAGACTGTCTCCAAGTCATTCAGCACTCCCAACAGTTAGATGACACTTTGTCTTAATCGCTGGCAGCAGTTTCACAGTCGTGGCTATGGTGCAGTGAAAATACGGCCTGTGTGTAGTGAGCTGCGCGTTGCTATGTATTTACTTTGCTTTTATCAAGAGGACTAACTGACTTTATGACCTGTCATTATATCCATAAACAGCCATCTTTAATCTCTTCCATGTCTGTTTATTTACCCTTCCTATAGTACTGGGAGCAGGCTGCTTTTTTTATTGGATATGTGCTCAACCTGTTGGCATTATAACTGTATAATATAATTTATCATTTGTATTATTGTAACATACTGTTCCTCTGTATACCTTATTATTCTGTGTAATGGGTTTTATTTTGTAGGAAAAGTCACCGTGGTATTTTAACAGCATCTAAACAAAAGCAGCGGGCCGCACCCCGTTGGATGAGGTCAACTGTAGCTGCATTGGTTCAAAATAAAATGTGTATCACTTCAGCTCTGGAAGTCTGTTCTTGTTTTTTTCGAATCAAATTTCCAGAAATGAGTAAAAGTTATCTCATGTTTCACTTCATAAGAACACATGGAAAAATCAGCAGTTTAGGTCACATCCGTTTATTAAAAAATATATACAGAAAATACAATGAAACACAATTCTGAGTACAAATTGGGACACAACCCAGTACATACAAAAGCATCTGAAACTTTGTTTGAATAATAAGATAGCTACTGCTGCACACTTAAAAACCTCTGCACAAGAATATGTGTATGCTTTCCTGCCACTGTGTAAAGTGACACTGGTACCAGTATCACTAAATCATTCGATTAACTGTTAGGGTGAGAGTTGGGCTTTTGCTGCTCTGGGTTTCTAATGTCCTTGAATGTGTGAAGTGCCGTTTGACATGATTGTTTTATTATTTACAGCTGTTCGTCTGTTGACCAGTTTGCGGCAGACTGCGTGTCTAGTCCTGTGTCATAGCCCAGTTTCTTCATGTCTTTAGTCATGACGTGGAAGGAGGCAGTGACAAACCCTTGGGAACGAACACGAGTCACTGCAGTTTAAAAAAAATAGGACATGTCACACTTCTAGACATTTGAAAATTAGAAAGTTCTATGCATGTGTAATTGTGAAATGATTAACAATCTGAACAAGGCAGTCAGACTGCAACATCCCGCGACACCCCTGAATTCAACATTTCACCCCAACCTACATATTTTTTGTTTGACTTCCTAAAAATGATGCTTTTTGTTTTGTGATTACATCTCATAAGGTTTAAGAGATGTATACCTAAAAAGGCATACAGTGCACCATCATTCCTCACAGTTAACGCGTTTCATGAACCACACGCAATTAACAAATTCCGCGATAGAGCGACAAACTATCTTACTATTTACAGTAATTTAGACGTTTATGAACCCTCCCTATACTGATATTAAACCACCTTCTATCTGTATTACCTTTTCCCACACTCTTTATTGACTGTCTAAAGTATTTATGTTTCACACAGAAGTCCGACACTTACAGAACGTACCACACTTCCGGATGCTGTCAGCCAATAGAATGTGCGTACGGTATCACGTGACTGCCTTCCAAAAATCCGCGATGAGTTCAAAAGTTGAAATTTGACCTTGACCTAGTTTTCTCAAGGTCATCTCATTTTCATCCCCTTTGCTTTTTGTTTCATCTTTCTATCTGCAACGGTTGTGAAAATATTTGTTGGATGAACGGTCGGACGGACGAACACACAAACACTGACAATTACAATACATCACCGCTTTGCAGGATATAATTAACAATTTTAAATGTTTATCTTGTTAATCTTATTCCAGATCACCTTTCTTATATTTCGGGAAACTAAAATCTGTTTTGGTTAAAAGGGAAGAGCAGCTAAGGTAGTGTTGAATATGTGAACAGAAAATAAAGAAGTGAATATCAACAGACCTTCTCTGCCTTCACCCTGGGCCACAACTTTAGGGTCTGTGTATTCAGGCCGCCGTCCCAACAGCCAGCTAAATAGAGGAGTAAAGTTGGGACACTAATGGCAATCATGACATGCAAGAGAAGTGAGCTTTTATACAGAGTATCATAAAAATTCTCTCAGATTTTATTTAATAAAATACATATTTACATTGTATTTTACATATTAAAATACATTTATTCAGACACATCTTGACCACTTGGAAAACTTAAATAAAAAGGAACTGACGTGCCAAGTAAATGTCACCTTCAGTTGTTTGTAAAACTTTCACATTTCAAAGAAAAGAGGTTAAAACCTAGCAACAGTGGGACTTGAATACAGACACACGACAGCTCCCACATCTCACCTTGTGAACTTTTGAAGTCTCCATGTGGGCTCAGGAACAAACATAGGAATGGTACGTGTGTGTCTGTGAAGGACAAGAAGAAATATCAACCAAAACCAGATCAAACCTCAGAAAAAGAAGTCTTAGGCTTAGACTGCTTTTTTTTTTTTACTGAGTGGTCACTAACATGAACTGGGTAGGCATTTTGTAGAAATGCAAACAAAGTATTACCGTCCCGGTGTAAAAGGGATGTGTGTTGCTCCATAACCCCTGACCACATCATTGCCAAACACATCTGGACCGTACACACTCACTACCAGCTGAGGCCCTGGAAGAAAAGTCATATTTTGTGGGTTCAAATGTGTATTTTCTGTGTAAATTGATTTCAAAAGGCCTCATTGGAATTTCATTGATGTTTCGCAGTTCTGTATATGAATAAAGGCAACATCTGCCACATAACTCATGGTGTTTGTAGCCACAATACTCACATCCAGAGGGGTTAGTACTCTTAAACGTTGTCTCCAGTGGGAAGTTCCATATCAGGTTGTGTGTGGAATGTCTGCTTTTACAAGCTATTTGACTTATACCTTCCTCCAACCCCTAGAAAGAGAGAAAAATAGACCCAAGAAGTTTTTGAGTTGTCAACAGATTGGGATAAAACTATTAATAATAACATGATAACAAATGCAGCTTTCGTAAAGTGGAATCACATCTCCGTGAATTTATTTTCAAAACGTTGTCCACAGTTTTTTTGGCTTTTCACAGAAGTGCGAAATTAACATTTCAAATCCGAATAAAGTCATCTTAGCTCAAACAAAATCAAGCCGCTTTGCGCAAAAGCTTAGCGAACGTCACATTGTCGATTATTTCCCATCGCTGTCAAATGATGTTTGCAGATGACATTGTGATCTGCAGTGACAGCAGGGAACAGGTGGAGGAGAAACTAGACAGGTGGAGGTTTGTCCTGGAAAGGAGAGGAATGAAGGTTAGCCGCAGTAAGACAGAGTACATGTGTGTGAATGAGAGGGACCAAAGTGGAAGAGTGAGGTTACAGGGAGAAGAGATCAAGAAGGTGGAGGATTTTAAGTACTTAGGGTCAACAGTCCAGAGCAATGGAGAGTGTAGAAAAGAGGTGAAGAAACGTGTACAGGCAGGATGGAATGGGTGGAGAAAAGTGTCAGGTGTGATGTGTGATAGAAGAGTGTCAGCTAAAATGAAAGGAAAGGTGTACAAAACTGTGGTGAGACCAGCGATGTTGTTTGGTCTAGAGACAGTGTCACTGAGGAAAAGACAGGAGGCAGAGCTGGAGGTAGCAGAGATGAAGATGCTGAGGTTCTCTTTGGGAGTGACCAGGAAGGATAGGATCAGGAATGAGTACATCAGAGGGACAGCACATGTTAGAGGTTTTGGAGATAAAGTCAGAGAGGCCAGACTGAGATGGTTTGGACATGTCCAGAGGAGAGATAGTGAATATATTAGTAGAAGGATGCTGAGTTTTGAACTGCCAGGCAGGAGGCCTAGAGGAAGACCAAAGAGGAGGTTTATGGATGTAGTGAAAGAGGACATGATGGTAGTTGGTGTGAGAGAAGAGGATGCAAAGGACAGGGTTAGATGGAGGCGACCACTGAAGGGAAAATCCGAAAGGAAAAGGAGAAACTGTCGAATAAATTTAGTTCCGTTTTAATGTTTCTTCATGCTAACAATGACGCAATACTTAATTCAAACTAAGCACCAGAATATATTAACGGTACGTGAAGCAGACCACAGCATTAAAACAAGAATTTCAAAGCCAGCATCTCACCGAAGTAGGAGCCCAGTCGTGGCCGTAGACAAAACAATATTTAAAGTACAAGTTGTCAAACTCTGGAAACTGAAATAGAACAGAAATGTCACGTTTATACCAGGTATCTATTGTACAAACTCAGAATGTTGACAAACGCATGCAATGGATTCGCTAATAGTTAGCAGGGGAGCTAGTACTAGCCGAATATAGCCTCTAAGCTAGGCTGAAACTCCAGAACACTACGCACATTGGCTCCCTCAATTTGCCCGTTGACGGTAAGAAGGAACACAGACGGATTGCTCGCAGCCATCACGGTACCGGCTGATGGAATGTACTCGTCTAGAGACTTTCATTCATGCAAATGGGAAAGTAGGTTTTTCATTTTACAGGAAAACGCTTTGAAAACCTTTGAGATTGCGCTAGTCTGTAATGTCGCCGTTGCTGAGGCGACATATGCTCCTCCCTACGGCTACCTGCACGGTCAAAATTAATGGAAACGCGAAAACAGCACCAAACATAACTAGATTGTCCACAGGAGGGCGATCGTGTAACACGTAGAACCCACCCGGGTCCATCAAATATCTAGCAACTGCATCTTATTATCTCCTCACTAGAGCTAATCTTTTATAAACCGTGCCTGTGAGTGTGTGGGTTTTATTTTCAACAAGTATATGTTTGTTGTAAAGGATTTCGTACAATTTTGTCCTTCTCTCTTTCTTTCTGCGGCTGTTGCTCAAGGATTAAATTATAAGCAGTAAAATCTAACAGTGTGTAAACTACTCTGAATTCGAGACAACCTCGGAACGTCCGTGTTAATTTATTAATTTGTTTTTATTCTTATTTATTGTACAGTAAAATAATATGTGCTTTTAATGGTTTTTTTATTTATGTAATTTCCCTGTGGGGATTAATAAAGTATACTTCTTCTTCTTTATCATTTCAATATTTTTGTTGGACAGACGTGAAGTTGCATAAAATGACGTCAACTTGTTTATTTTTCCTTGTATTTTTTTTAAACCAAAGTATATTCCAACCTTTTTCCTCACCATTTTATACTTTCTCCTCATTGACTGACACAGATTCCACATTTCATCATGTGTGCCCACTCTTCAGTCAAAGCACCTTAAGTTGCTTCCATTGATGACACCCCACAGTCTTTAGTCTGGGGTCAGAACTGCTTCCAGCATGCAAATGACTCCATCACAAGTGGCTGTACTTTTTAAGCTCAGAAGATTCTTCACCTCTCTTTCAAGAGGGTTACTTTGTTCAGAACTTACAATTCTCAGTTGCTTGTTGTTGAACGTTGAGAAGTACCATCTCTTTGCCCTCATTGTGATTCATGCCTTTATACTTGGACGGGTTATTTAAACAAATGAGGAATTAGTTGGATAATGGCACCATGGTAGAAATGAGTTATTAGTTCTATTCTATATAAAGTCATAAAACTATCTTATTTCATTTTTGTAAGGTATGTTGTCAGTCGGACTTAAACTGGGCTGAACTCAAAGAACCAATGACTTGGAAAGTTACTTCTTCAAGAATTATAAATAATTTACACGCTTTTGAGCTCAAATTTACAGACTCTGCCTTGCCCTCTGCTTGTGGATTCCTATTCTGTGTATCTGCTTCTGTTTTACTTGAGTGAAAACCTTTATGGTGGAACAGACCTCCAGCTGCTCTCTATGTAGAATCCTAATATAACAGGACCTCACCTGCCTCACCTACTTCAGTGTCTGTCCTTCTGGAAAAATTCATAGACTCTGTAGTATTCAAATAATAAGAAAAAAACATCTAACATTAATGCTGTTAAAAGAAATGATTGATTTATTTTTCATGCTGAAAATACGTACTTCCAATGAGCTGATTCACTGATTCACCGTTGCTTGATAGACAGAGCTTGAGCGCCCCCTAAGGTCTGAGATATGCAAGTAAATTCTTTTTAACAAGTAGCCACATCACACTATAACGCCTTACACAAAAGCAATTCCTTTAACTCACTTTTCTTTTTCTTCTTTATTACTTTCCTCACCAGACCCCTCAACTTCATCTGTTTTATTTACTGCTGGCATACTCCCACTTTCTGCCTCTAGCCCATCATCTCTCCATCCGTCCTTCCCTTTATCTACTACTTATCTGACCCTCCTTCCTCTTCACCTGCCAATTTGTTGTCACTTTTTGTTTCTCCACCTCTCACCATCTCCCTGCCCACATTTAATCTTCAATCATCGCTTTATTTATTTTTCTTTTCTTGCCAAAATCTCTTGTCTGTGCTTCCTATTTTCTCTTCCCCTTATCAACCTCACAATTTTATACTTCTTGTTTGAACATGTAACAGTCCTCCCTCATCAACTCACTCCTCTGTTCCTCCTCTTCTCCTCTTCCCATTGGCTACCTGTCCCTTTTCTCCTCATCTCCCATTTCTCTGACCCCATTTCCATTCCCTCTCATCCCTCTAGTCCTCCTTCTTTCTGCCAAATGCCTGATTTGGAGTCAGAACTGGCAGCCATAAAGTCACTGTAGAGTGGTAAATAGGGTAGTCTAGATAGATAGGATTGGATAATTTAAAATTGAAACTCTTGCAAATTCTGAAAAATTACATTTCACAAGGGGTTCATGTACTCATTTCCAAAAACTACATACAAGTACAGTATACACAATATACCACATAGTATCACTGAAGTATTTTTTCAGCAAAATCTGCTATGTCCTGCAATTGTACATGAGAGCATCCTTCATCCACCACTAAGTGTCCTTTCCAGGTCCTTTGTGATTGCAAGTGACACTATATGTTTCTTTTATGTTTCCCTTATGGAGATATTTTAGTGGTACAGAGCGCCCAATGATCTCATGCCCTCAGGCTGCAGCATCTGGGAGAAAATGTTTCACTGAAGTGCCCTTCACAGGAATCTGCTGGTTGTAGACAACAGAGAAGAGAATGGCACATACAGAAATACTGAGAAAGATGGTTCTCCTATTTTAGACTCATCACATACACACTTTGCAGATGACTAACAAACTGGTAGATCACACTATAGAAAATGAGCATAATTCATTGAGTCATAATTTATCTAATTTTCAATTGGGTGCACACACTAAGTTGGCTTATTAAATTTGAGAGATGATGATTGGAAGTTAATGTCGCAGACTGCCTGTGACGATTCCTTACTATTGGTTCACCCATTATTTGCCGAGGAGGCGGCTTGATAACTTACTGTCCTGTCCAGAAAATATAAAATACAGATGTTTTTCCATGTGAGGCAGGATGGACATGTGTAAGAGTAAAAGTTATTGACCTAATTCATTAAACCATTAACCAAAAATGACAAAACATTTCAGTTTTGTCATTTTGTCTGAAATGCGTATTACATACATACATACATACACATACACACAGTACATGCATACATATATACAGTAACGTAAGTAACGTAACGTAATACAGTAACGTAAGAACTTTCATACAGTAACGGCATTCTGTGAAACTGCACATTGTATTACACGTGAACTTTACTTTATGAAAGAGGTCCATCAATTCCACATTGACCGCTCTACCAACTGTGTATTGCTGCTTGAAAATGCTGCATGTAGTACCTACGCCAGGGCAATAGATGTCAGTGAAACTTTTCAAATTCAACACAACAGAATAAGATCTCATCGATGGCTTTGAAAGTCAACGTGAGAGAAGAGGTAATAAACTCAGAACACTCTGCAGCAAAAACAAAACTGTGTTACTGACCCTTCATGAGTGCTTTTGGCTCTCAAAGGACCACCAGAATTAGCGGTTTAAGGTTGAAGGCTTCTTTTATAATATTCTGAACATTAGAAGAGGTTGTTCAAATTTCAAGGAACTTAGAGCACCCCCATGGACACTTGAGTTTTTGTGTCTGACTTTCTCTAATACTTGATTTCAGAGTACTGTTATAGCTAACTTTATGTCGCTTGTGTTGTTATTATCATAATATTTAGATATTTCAGTGGTAATCAGTTGAAGAAATATTTTGTAAATGTATGCACACGTGAATTAAAGTAACGTATTCTGTCTTCTAAATAGGCTGTTGAAAGCCCACAGGGAAACTAAATGAGTGTTGCACCACTCTGCTGCCCATAGCCTTGACTGTAAACAGGAAATCCATCTACGGTCAAGAGTTCTTTGTAAGTAGTTGATCCTTGTCAAACCAAACTTGAAGTTGATAAAATCAGTTATGAAGATCTCAGTATCCACAAAGATGGTGAATGACGACCCTGGCTTTCCAGGCAGCATCAGTTTCATCTTTAGTTTTCTGGACTGTCTGCTCTGCCTGCAGGCGACCACGCTGTAATCTCAACCTCCACTGTCCTTCACTGCCGAAGAGATGAAGAGACCAAGAGGAGGGGGAGGGAACAAAGCAGTACAAGGGAAGGTTACAGGGACAAAAAGTGGTATAAAGATATTGGAGGGAAAAGAGGGTTGTTTTAAAGACTAAGCAATGAGCTGAGGAGAAAGACGAGAAGCTGATTATTAGGATGTGAGAAGATATTCTGAAGAACTCAAAGTGCAGGTTATTTAGAAATAAATCATTGGAGTTTGACCTTTTAGCTCAACCAGATCTGAACTCCCCAGTGGTGGAGTAATAAGTCCCAAAGCTGATGTCTCAGGTTAAAAAGCTGAAGCTATCAGGGAAAGCTTGTTATAGTTTCCTTTTTGTTGGATAGAATCATTTTCTGTACTTTGTCTTAATGTTCACACATTAAAACAAAGTACAGAAGTCCTATCAGTATAGTCCTACCAGTACTTCTACTCAAGAGTTATTACAGTATAACGATTCAGAGGATATGGATCAGAGGATGTGTTATTTTGTTTTCCTTTTGTTGGTTTATTCTATTATTGTTGCTGGTGTCATTTGCTTTCATAAGAAAGACGAATGTAATACTGTTGTGGTTGATTAAGAAAAACGTTTTTTAAAGTTTTTCCCAGCGTAAAACATGCATCACTGCACAACTAAAACAAACCCAAAGCAAAACAGAACAAGAAGTTCTTGTCACAACTTACATTCCGGTTTATTTTCAACTTGTGTATTTAGAAGAGCCGTACAAATATGGACACGTTCATAACTTTTACCCCAAGAAAAGCAGCAAATCGAGAAAAGTCAGCCTTTCCCATTTCCATGGGTGGATTCCTTCTGAAACAGTCATCTGGTCCTCCTTATACCTTGTCATTAAAAGAATTATTAAATATATATGAGGCAATGCCAACTCTTCCACATAATTTCATGAAATACATCTGGCAGTTTTTGATTATACTAAAATACAAATTTTCAAAAAGAACTGATCTCTAAATCTTTTTAATGGACAAAATAAATTTTTTTTGTCTTGTCTGCATGTATTCTCATAGTTTAACCCCATAAAAGGGATCAACCTTTTATGAGATCAATGCTTATTTTAGTCTTGCAGCAAAATCTTTTATATATTTTAATGCATGCATGTGACCATCACCTGTCCTTCCTGGGAACTAAATTGTCAGTCTTTATTAGAATTTCCCATTGTGAGCCAGAGAGGGAAGTGCTGCACCTCTGTGAGTTAAGGGGGGAAGCAAAAGGAGACAGGGAGAGAAAACACAAACAAAGGTAGTGGATAGACAGGCAGTGCTGTTGGAGTGAAAAAGGTTTAGGCTGTTTTACCATATCTTAGAACTGATATCTCAACACCAATGTTACAAAACACCAGATTAGTGGTTTACTCAAAAGTTTTTGAGTAAACCTACAAACAAACGGTGACAGAAACATGACCTCCTAGGTGAGGTAATGATGAAGGTTGGTTAGTTTTTGTTTTGTAATTTGATTTCTCTGCTGTGCTCTGGGACCTGAAGACCACTGAGGGATATTTAACCTTCATTTAAGCTTTTAAAGGACCCATTCTGATTAACAATAGAAGCCTGGGGAATGTTGGATGTGTGTGTGTGTGTGTGTGTGTGTGTGTGTGTGTGTGTGTGTGTGTGTGTGTTTGTGTTTGTGTGTGTGTGTGTGTGTGTGTGTGTGTGTGTGTGTGTGTGTGTGTGTTAGAGGGAAGGAAGCCAAATCAGCACTCATAATTTAGCTGCGCTACAACTGTTTCACAATTAGTGGTGACTGAAATGTAACAGATTTGGAGAAATTTTTGCCTGAATGTTTGATTATTTAATTACGTATGTGATTATTTGATTAAAATTTAAGATGCAGGTCTATGGTTGAAATTAAATTTTGTAAAACAGGCAGGGAAAACCCCAGCTATCATGGAGAGCCAATGAGGTGATTCTTTCAATAAGGATAAAAACAGCTCAAAAGTGTGACTGAAAGACAGTTTATTTTTTGCAACATGATGTGGGACAGATTGAAACAGAATTCACCTCAGAGCTGCTAACAGATCCAGCAGTAAGTTGAGTGTTTCTTTTTTAATGGAGGCCTGGGGCAAGATTAACTATTAGCTGTATGAATGCAAACATGATGACCCTCCCTAACTGTTGCAGTAGATTAAAAAGAAAACATTTTTCAAAAATTAATCCTGACATTACATGCCTCTCTCCTTAAAAACAATATGAAACAGGATAGATGGCGGGGAGCATTTATATTTTATAGGGTTGATTGCATTAAGTACTCAATCAGTCGTGAAAGCAAATTTAATCCTGTTCGTTTGAGAAAACTGATAGAAGGTGAGGTGGTGGCTTCTGGAATGTTCTTTCCATAAAAAACCATTCTTTTTAAATTTTTCTCTTCATTTTGTTGTTGGTTTAGCTTTACTCCTCCAGATTATGATGCCAGGCAAGTGTTCATAAAGAAAGATCACACTATACTGTACTTCTCATCTGTCGGGTTCCGGCTCATCAAATCAAGACATGTTTATCTGTGTCCTTATACAAGATGAATTATAAAAAACCCAGCTTGTGTGCCTTGTAGACGCTCTGGTACTAAACTGCTGTCAAAAATGTGTTCCAGTATTTTCTTTCAACATTTATTTAACTGTTGGAAAACTGATTTTCTTGGCCTTGACCTTGGATTTATAGTACAGTGATGAAAACACACCACATGCTTTTGCTGGTGGGGAGAAAGCTAGATACCCCAAAAGAAATCTATACACATGGACAGAACACAGGAACTCCACACAGAAAAGTTGTAGGCCCTCTTGCTGTGCTATCCACTACTATTATACACAAGATTTGTGTAATATCCCAGATATGATTCAAGCAATGATACTCAACTTTTGTAGTACAGCACTGCCTCCAATCTTAAAAGAATATTAAGCATTCACAGAAGAAAAATACAACCTTTTTGATGATTGTCTGGTGAACTGTAAATATGACGTTAATGCTCTTTGGAAATGAAATGTAAGAGAGCACCTGTTGTGAATCTTTATGTTTGTGATGATTTAAGTATCTAATTGGATCTCACCTACAGTAGCTGTTGGTGAAAACTGGTACAATCATTTTTATCCTGTGAGCAAATACCCTCAACAAGACTCCCCAGACAGACAGAAAATCATAGCACGCTTGATGATTTCCATCTTTCCTCTGTGCCTGTATGTGTGTTACACGACACATCTATTTAAACTACAGTTATTTTGTTTATAGAAAAAAAAAACCCTCCTCAATAGTTAATCGATAGGCGAAATGACTCAGGTAAAACAGAGCCTTTGTGTCGCCGTCTGCTCGATTTTGTCTGTCTGTGTGTCAGCAACTGAATAAAAGAAAGCAGGTCAGGTATGAGCACCATTGATTTAAGACTGATGTCTGAGATACGAAGAGCCCATTTATTATGGAAGCCCATTAGTAATGTATGCATATCTTTATATGTGTGTGTGCATGAGAAAAAGATGGGAGAGGATGGAGGGACAGAGCATCATAATTTATACGACTCCTCCATTAGCCAGAGTGCTTCTGTGACAACGTAATGGCCGCCACCCAGAAAACAGGGTCAACCTAGTTATGAACACCGCTGATGTCAATGTAGTAAAGTGGGTCTCAAAGTCCCGCTTGGGTGGAGGGAACACCCGCACACAAATGCATGCATGAGCATACAAACACATATACTCAGGCAAAACAACACTTTGCATTCGAGAGGTTTTTGAAATTATCAATAATGAAAGAATGTATGATGGGAAATGAAAGACAGAGCTGGACCACATGAGTGAAAGAGGGAAAGTGTGAGTGGATGAAAAGTGATGGAGAGCCCTCCCATGGGAGCTGCTTCCAATACAGCACTGTTACAATGGAGCTACCCTTGCCCATTTCCCCCAAAAAGCATCTCTGTGGGCAGATTATCTTTTCCATTATAAACCGATGGACTGAAAAGTGCTTAAGATGTTTTCATGATCTGGATCATATTTACTGTAACTCTGATAAAATGGAATAAGAGGAGGAAAGTGGATGAGACAATCAGTCCAGTTGGAAAAGACAAACAGATGCAGAAAGTAACAAAGTCAGAAACAAGAAGACTCAAGTGTTGAGACACAACAAAACAAGTTTTGCACATGCACGTTCCAAACAAAATTGAATACACCCTCCTCCAGACAACATATTTGGTGACATATTTGTTACAAGATTAATTTCTAACTTTTTCAGCTTAATTGTTTAAATCGGCAAATTGTTAGTACCCTTACAATGTTTTTAGTTCTGGTCGATAAGTCAGTGGGTCTGCTCATCCCTTCTGACTGATATCTCAACAAATAATGCATGACCTGCTTTGGAACTTTGCTCAGATGCTAATGAATACCAGTATGAATCCTCCTGACTTAGATGATTCTTGAACATTTTATTCTAACCTCACAGTCACCATTATCAAACTGTTAACCTCTCCTTACCTATAGAAAGAATGGTGACTACTACTTGCCAAATGTTATCATTCTGCATATATTTATCAATGCTGCAGACAACAGGAATTCTTTTTTTAAAGAGTTTCTTACCGATAGTGGTGATCACATAAGCATATCGACGTGGTGATGAACATATTAGCAAATTCTCTGGGTCACACCAAATTCACAACACCAAGTGTGCAAAGCATATTAAATGGAAAACATCAAGGAATTAATGACATTACTTGTCTGGGTGAACGCAACATTACAGGTGACTGTGTGAGGGATCTCACGTCCGTAGCACCACACTGCTAAGATGCTGTTTGACTGCATCTTAGAACTGTACAAAGCAGCAGGCAGGGTCCCACGGGCAATACAATCTATATTTCAAGAGCTGCAGAGATGCAGTAGACTTCTATCTGCTACTTTGTAGATGCTGGAGGAGACACGTGAAGGGCGGGGGCGAGGATGATAATGGATCAAGGAGAGGAAGAAGAGGCCAAGGGCTGGAGAGGAAAAAAATGGTTTGGGGGAAATGTGACACATTTAACGAAAAGAGAAGGATGATAGAGAGGAGGGGGGAAAAATCCAAACTGATCATAGCCACTGGATGCAGACAGCAAGAATAAGTGTTGGTGAAGCATGACTGCAAGAGCCAACGCTAGCAAATAACACTCCATATGATAGCTGGCATCAAACCGTGCTGCTCAGCAAATTACAGGACAGATTAAATGGAAATTAGGACTCACTTATCTACATTCCTCTCATTGTCATTGTCTACAAATACCCCGTTGACACCATGAGCATTTGTTACATTACAGAGAGGGCTTGAAAAAAGATAACTTCACACATATATCACTGACTCTTCATCCATAACAATGTTTAATGAAGCGCTATGATACAAATAGAGCCTCTAAACCTTTGGTTGACTGACTTCCATAGTTTCATTTACATGACTTTGGATTCTAATTTCATGGATAAAGCTTACAAAGCTTGGACTAAAATTACATGACAGTATACCCTTAAGATCCACCACATACCAGAGTATTATCTGGAGTCAAGTAGTGTCCCAGATCCATAATGTTTAAATTTTTAGAACTCATGTAAAATTTGCTCCTGTGAAATAATAAATGATAATATTACTAAATAAACTGGAGCTTAAAGTGGTATGATATGTTCTACTGCCTCTATTTACAATAGATGACAGTTTCCAGATATACAGTGTATCTTTGACTGTATCTACAATGGCCACACCCATCTTTCTGACCCACAGCTATCTACTTCTAACTTACACCCAGAGAGCACAAAACTCTTTCTACTGGAGATTGTCTTAGCCCATTGGGTATTGTGGTATTATTATAGATAATTGCTCCTGCTGATATCAGTCTATTTGCAAGTCTTCATGGAAAGTCCCACCACAGGAAGCGGAGGCTGAAATGACCACTAAAGCAAAACAAGCCCACATAAATACGTAGCTTTGAGTTGTTTGTGATTCAAACATTCTCACAAGCACCTACTTGTAACTTTATTCCGTATTTAGATATTTATGATGTCATCTTACAATACCATAAGAATGACTTCATGATGGTAAAACAGGTAGTGGACAGCAATGAAAAAGGGGTTAGATATGCACATACAGTGTATACTACTCACAGTTGATGCTCACACTGAAGATGAGATTCCTTGAAACATGCAAATGTATGCAAAAGGTACTTACCATGCCAGGAACACCTTGGGATGTGGGTTCGGATAGAAATGAATACTAAGTATCATTCATGCATTTGTATGATTTACCCACCTTGGGCACATTAGAATTGAATGACACTGAATTTACTAATTTTTTGGTCATTTTTCTACACCATTATCACTAGAAGGAAGTTATCATTATTACCAAAGAAAAGGTAATTATGCTGACTGAATTTATGAAGGGATTTGATCTCTGATAAACCAGTTTCAGAAAATGTATGTGGAATTTAGGGGGAAAGTAAGAGATTCTCGAATGACGTGAGCATCACATAGATAAAAAATTATGTAAATGTGTCTGAGCTCTTGGTGGGAATCAACAGGGGACTGCTTGTGTCTTTGCATCTGTGCAGTTTGCCACAGTTTCTGCATGTGCGTGGGAGCATGCACGTGTATGTATGAGTGTGAGCGCAAGCATGCATTAACTCATTGCAGAGTGGTTGGTTGTGCTCAGCACTGTCTCGTTGCATAGCAACAAACTCAACCCAATCCTCTCCACCCCCTCCTCCTCTTCCTCTTTTTCTTCTTCATGTCTTTTGCATGTGCGTTTGAACTTGCAGTGTAACCAGAATACATTCTCTACACTGTCACACACATACACACGCCAACAGAGTGCAGAACCTTACTTAAGCAACACCAGTTTGTGTGCATGTGTGTGTGTGTGTGTGTGCTATGTATTACTGATATGTGTAATTCCACAGTACCGGCATCATGAAAGAGGAAGAGAGAAGTCTTCTGCCTCACAGCTCTGCATCACTGATAGAGAGAAAGAGAGAGAATCAGTTCAGGGTAATTCTGCAGATGAGTATTTATGCTTTTACCCTGAATAACAGCGAAGGCTTTAAAGCTTGCCCTGCTCATCCCTTCCTTCATCCCTACTTCGCCTATTCCTCAGTCTTTCACACACAAACAGAAATACAGTCAGCACTTCCACAACAAAATGGGAATTTTGTTTCTCATCACGCCCAAATCTGCCCCCTGCTTTCTCGCAGTCTAACCTGTGGTCTAGATACGGATATATGCACAACTTCTTCATACAAGCCTGCAGCTAAAGTAGTACACTAGATGATTCACAGTACAGTATAACAGATGCAGCAAAAGTGAGTTGTATCACCCAGCTGAATGCTGTAACCCCCTAGTTGTTTCACTGTCTCTTGTACTCCTGTGCATTGATGTATGCGATACTTACAGCCTAGAGGCATATTCTCTGTATTGAACAGTAATTATGACACTGGGTACAATCACAGACTCTGGTCAAAACAGCAATGATTCACCACATTCATGTGTAATTTTATGTATTTAACAAGGGATGATTGCATTGTAGAAACATGATTGTAATGCTGTGTCTCACTGTGCAGCCAGCAGTAAGCTTGTTATGACCCAGTAATCCAAATAAAAGTTAAATCCTACCATAGGAGGCAACGTAAAGCAGGATTGTGAATTGCTAATATTGTCAACTATATTGTTAAAGGCAGGGACCTCAGAAGAAAAGGCTCCTCATAAAATTTAACATTAAACAAACAATCACGTAAATAAATAAATAAATAAATTAAAAAAAACTGGTGCAGTTTTAATGACTCAGATGTTTGCACAAGCTTGGATGTCATGGTTTTATTTGTTTATCTGTGTGCATGATGTTCAGCCTTCCCTACCACAGGGTTTACCACAGGGATCATCCTGACATAAAGCATGTTGTATGAGCAAAGTTCTCATTATATTAAATTAATATCAGTTGAAGAAATTTTATCTGAGTTGCTGCCATCAATATTAGTAATTCATAATACAACTGCTTGCAGGTGAAAGTGGTCACTTAAAGTGATGAAGTGGCAAAGAATTATCACTTACAAACAGTGTTAGCAACACGCTGGTGAGCATAATGAACTGTTGGGACTTGCTGGATGGAGCCATTGAATATTGGACTTAGGGTTTCCCAGGTGGGCATGGATATGACTGCAAATCAACACTGTTTCTCAAAACCTGCTATTTATATTTTAATCTACAGTATGTATGTGTGTGTGTGTGTATATATATACACACAGTATATATACAATATATATATAGTATGTGTGTGTGTGTGTGTGTGTGTGTGTGTATATATGTATATATATACTGTATATATGCTGTATATATACTGTATATATATATATATATATATATATATATATATATATATATATATATAGATAGTATACATAAACATTAAAATGTTTAACAAATTACCGCAAGTTAAAGATATTTAATCCACCATCTTAACTGTAGTAGTTAATGTTTAGCTAGCCATCGATACTATACTAGTCTGTAGTCCACTGTGATTCACTAGTATGCTGTTCGTTTACTTTGGACTTGCTTTTTCATAGCTGATATCATTAGACTCATTAGATCAACATATTTAAGGTGCCTTATAGCCACCCAACTAACGGCATCGCATTTTCCTGCATATAGAGCAGAATGTAAACTGGACTGGACCTTGGTGTCTTTAAGTAGTGTTTACCTGGTGTCATTTCCTGTCCTCCTCCATCTCTTCCATTACAGATGAACAGACAGGTGTGTTCGCTCCACTTAACTCCTGTTGTATGTATGACAGTTCACTTGATGAAGTGTCCAAACTAATGACATGCAGCTGTGTAAGAGAGACCCCACTTAGGAGGATTAAGGGTGGTGGCGGGCCGCTTCATGGGAGACTTAAGTGGGTTTATAGCTGTCATTAAAAAAAATGTGCCAGCCCCAAACATTTGCCCAGTCTGCCTTTCTTGGCGGTGGGCCTCTGGCTCTGCTGCGAGTGAGTATGGAGGAGGAAAATGGTAAATGCGACAGTGTGGAGGATAAAGGAGATAAAGAACTAAGGATGATGTCACTAGAGGGGGGGGTGGCACTACGGTGTGTAAATCCCTGTAAAACAACTAAACAACCTTGACCTGGCTGACAGGATAGGTTGCCTCTCTCTTTCTCCCTGCTGTCACTGAACTGACAAGCAGCCTGCACTGTAAATACAGGCCTGTTTAGTCTAGAGTGATTTCGCGTTACAGTTTTCAAAAATCATTTGTCAAACATTACGTGGACTTAAATTGCAAGAAGTCAATGGTTGTTTATGCTGTATACAAATACAAAATAAGTTATGTTTGTGAGCTCTACATTAACATTTATTGAAAGCAGATGTGTTTTGTGTTTTGTCATTTAAAGGGACAAAAAAGTAAAAATGAAACTGGGGTATTATTTAAAGTACATAATTAAACAAACATTTTGGTGGCATTATTATTTTTTTATGATCAATGGGGACCTTGACCAAACAAAATATATCATAGGTTACGATGCACTCCATGACAGCGGAAGTGACGCAATCTTAGACATATCAGCGCCAATATATAAATATACAGCTCTTCCATATCTGATGATGATGACATGATTTCAGATGATTTTGCAATAAATAAATGTGATAATGTTGGCTTGTCATGTTGTCGCTAGCTGTATGTTTATATAAAGGTGCTGATATGGATTCACCCCGATGTCTACAATTGCGTCACTTCCGCTGTCATGGAGCGCATCGTAACTTCTGATATATTTTGTTTGGCCAATGTAATTGCTATATTGATGTTAATGCAAAAGGTGGTCTCTCTCTCAGTTAGTATCACTGATATTGCATTTTCACCTCATGCTCCTGCTTCAGATCAACTTATCTTTGGTTTTCCATTAGGTAAAATTAATTGGTATCTACTTTTTTGGCGTGACCTCCATCAAGGTTACAAGCTGAACAGGCACTAATAGGTGATGTGAAGACATCAATGATTCATCATTGCATAATGTACACTTAATATGCTGCAAAGAACAAACCCATGCCTACCTGTTTTGCACACACCCAGTGGATTAAATTTTTCTTTAAATGGATACAATTATTAAGACGGACAACCCCAAAGCCATGTCAACTGACAGTATGGACATGACATGTAACCTACAACAACCTGGCGTCTTATCTGTCAAAAGAGTTAAGGTGAGAGTGAGCATTAACAAAAGACTAGTGCTACATCACTGCAGGTAGTCATGATTCCCTGAGTAAATACTCTATTAGAAGTGGAAATGAAAATCAGTAGCAGGAGTAGAGAGTCAATGTCCAGAGCAGACTTTAATGAGTACTACGCTGGTGTCTCAGGCCAACTTTTAAACAATAAAATAAAAAGTACTACAATAGGCAAATACTGTACTTTCTTTTGATTTGCTCAGTCAGTGTCAGGAAAGTGTCTTAATGTTTATTTCTGCAGCTTCACTTGCTTTTGTGTGTGTGTGTGCGCGCGCGCGCGTGTGTGTGTGTGTGTGTGTGTGTGTGTGTGTGTGTGTGTGTGTGTGTGTGTGTGCGCATGTGTTTATGTGAGAGAGACAAAAAGACACAGAGAGCGAGAGAGAGACAGAGAGATTGTTTTTTAACAGTCTGGATCCATATCATCGCTGCTGTGCAGTCCAGACGCACTGATGGAGCCTCATGAATTAAACATGATCAAACTAGGGCTTGTTTAAGACAGTAAAGTGTATTACCTTAGATACTGGAGCTGCTTAAACTATCTGATATTTGGTTTAAAATGAATCCAAGAAGTGAAACTTGGGTGCCAATAGTCATTTCTCAACGACAGTGGTATTTGAGAGATGACAACCTGTTTGTCTTGGTGTCTGTACTGATAATCATCGATCCAAATAAAACCTTTTCTCCAATTACTTCTGTTAGTTGATGAACCTTTCTAATCATAACCATACCTTGACAAGGAAAGTAACTCAGGTGTTATTTTAATATTTTCCATACAAATTTACAGCCCTGCATTTTAAGTCTGAGTGTATAAAGTGTATTTACAAGCTGATAGACAATTTTAATATTTTCGAATTTGTGCTTTACCAACAACACATTGGAATTAAAGAAAGATATGCTTAGGAGAATGTACATTGTTTTTAGAGTGCTCAACTGATAATGGATTTACTACACAGCCTGTTCTATCGATTTTTCTTGTCGATGAGGACACTTACAATCATTCACTTCTTCTAGTGTGTGTGTATGTGTAAGTTCCCAGTGTATCTAATTAGATATGAAAGGTGATGCATTTCTCTATCTTGAAGGATTTTGCATGTGAGGTAATGGATCTTATAAATATATTTCAGTCACATCAGTCAGACAATCTTTATAATTCAGAATAAAGGTACCAGGATACAGCCTGTGTGTGTGTGTGTGTGTGTGTGTGTGTGTGTGTGTGTGTGTGTGTAGGTGTGTGTGTGTGTGTGTGTGTGTGTGTGTGTGTAGGTGTGTGTGTGTGTGTGTGTGTGTGTGTGTGTGTGTGTGTGTGTGTGTGCGTGTGTGCCCCGGGTGAGAGATCATAGCATTTGCAGCTGTTAGACAAAAGAATTCAGGACTGGTTTGAGGGCAGACGAATTCAAGTGGGCGTGGATTAGTATCTATTACATCAATACTGCACATGTGAAACAAGTGTGTCTGTGTCATACATTGAAGTGTTTATAATCATATTACACATTTCACACGTGCAAACAATTTTATATAAAATGATTTTTTTGTCCGGTTTAAATCTACATAAATCTGCATTTGTCTTAATACCACTGGAATGTCAGGATGAAAAGAAAAAGACTGAATTCATATTAACCTCATCACACAAACAATATGACTCCTTAGAGGGTTTTTTCTCAGTCATTCCTTTCAAAATGACCAAAATAATGACTGCATGCAGTTTAGGTTTCATACAGCAGCTGGTTATTTGCTTGGAAAACATCAGTCACTCTGTCAGCAGACATATGTTCATGTGCATGTATAATTTACACAGTATGACAGCAGGAATATGTACAATATGATAAATATAGGTGAGAGACATTCTAAAGGGGACATTTTTATTTACCCCGCAGTGTATTTTTCGTGGGACATAAAATGTTGACCCTTTAATGCTGTCATATGTAAATATGGTGATGGTAATCTCTGGAAAGTTGCTTAAGTTCATATGTGGAGCTATTTTCTCGAGTCAAACACAATACCATGAAATTTAATATGCAGTCACATGCTGCTGGGTTTATGGGAGGGTTAAGCTGACCCATATTGCAAAGGATTGTTGCATGATGGCAGAAGTGAGCAGACACTCTCTCTCTCACCCTCTTTCTCTATCTCTCACCCCCCTTCTCGCTCTTTCTCTCTCTCTCTCTCTCTCAAACACACACACACGCACACACACACACACATCCATACTCGCACATTTCACTGCTCCTCTGTGTGTGATATTCTTTCAGACCAAAGAGAATGTTCTGTTCTCCATAGCGACACAAGCACATTGTTTTCCCCTCCAAAACGTTTCGACCCTGACTCGATCTCTTGTCCCTCACACATGTACATCTATCCTTCATCTGTTTTTTATTTTTATTTTTAAAAATAAAAGGTTTTCCAGTTTTCCAACTGGAAAACCTTTGTGGCAGAAGTGACCTGAATCAATTAAATGAAATGTTTTACACAACACAGGGAAACAATAGGGCGGCACGGTGGCGCAGTTCACAACACGGCGGTTCCGGGTTCGAGTCCTGCTCTATGCGGAGTTTGCAAGCTCTCCTCGTGTCTGTGTGGGTTCTCTCCGGGTTCTCCGGCTTCCTCCCACCTCGAGAAGTATACGCTTCAGGTTGATTGGCCCCAAATTGCCCATAGGAGTGAGTGTGTGTGTGTGTGTGTGTGTGTGTGTGTGTGTGTGTGTGTGTGTGTGTGCATGGTTGTCTGTCTTTGTGTGTGGCTCCGCGGTGCACTGGCATCATGCCCGGAGTGTCTCACGCCCTATGCCAGCTGAGATAGGCTCCAGCTCCCTGTGACCCACTACGGCGGACGAAGTGGCAGAAAATGAATGAAAAAAAAAGGGAAACAATATGTAGGCGTTATGTTTAACACTTTGTCCGGTAAACTGAAAATGGAAGAAGAGATATCACTTCACCTTTGTATTCATTCATTTTCCTCTAGCTTTCTATTAGTTTCAGATACATTACATTTTTCTCCAACCCTCTTGCACCAAAAGAGCCCCAACCCCGACCCCAGAATTGTTGTGCCTATTGCACTTTACACTTCTGTAACAAAGAGTACAGACATCTGATTACGTGAGAGTTGCCACTCTAGCTCTCTCAGATTTTGATCGAAACTCAGTTCAAACTGTGTATTTGACTTTGACACCCCTGTAGTAAAAGAATGAAGAGGTAGAGCTTTTTTGTTTGCACACAGATATGTATGGTTCTTTATTGTTACCCGCTGCATCTCTCTGAGGTTTGTCACCATGAGAGGACAACATCCCTGTTGTATCATTCTTGTCTGATGAGGCCTTTAGACTCCAGACAATAACAATTTGTAAATATGTGTAAACCTGTCTACAGTGAAAGACTGTTCCGTACCTTGGATGACCAAAGGACCAGATAATATGGACTTAGTTTATGGTTGTGCAAGAGAGGAGTGCTGCAAAGAGAAAAAAAAAAGAGAGGATAAGAGGATTTTTTTATGTAAGATATATGGAGGAAGAGATTGACATCGTGAGAAAGTCCCAAATTCACAAATCCCCACAGCAACAGACCCTCTGAAGGGATTTCTGCCAGAGAATTGAGTCTAAAAACTCCCAAACCTGAATATAATGAGAGCATTTCATGACAGATGCTTTTTCCTTTAGTCCCTCCTGAGAACTGCAACATGCTGGTGCAAATCAAGAACTGTTTATTCTTCAGTTTGTCAAATGCCTGAAAGGATGGGTCATGGGTGTTGCTGGAGTCTATCCCAGCTGACTGTAGGCGAGAGGCCGGGTAGACCCTGGATGAAATGCCAGCTCAGGGCCACATGGAAGACAACCAATCATGCACACACTCACACCTATGGACAATTTAAAAGGTGAGCAATTCTCCTGAATTGAACATTTTTGATAGCTGGAGGAAGCTGGAGAACCCACACAGACATGGGGAGAACATGCAAACACAAAAAAAAATTCATAAATGGAATTAAACCTGTACCCTCCTTGCACCAGTGCTACTCATTGCGCCACAGGGCCTGAGTTATAGATAATAAATTTATTGTTTGAAGATGTCAACTTTTATTTTTTTATCTTAACTTATGAATTTGTATTTACATTTGCATTTTTAAAGTAGAAAAAACTTTATTTCATTCAGATAAGAGCTCAGCTTATGTGTAAATAAGTCAATTATATTAGAAATGAGGATTTAAATAGTAAAAATGATGATTCAGTTCACACTCCATCTGTGTTAATAACCCTATCACGTCATATTTCTGCAGCGTCTACTGTGTCAGGGCTTTAAATGAAAATGTTTCTAATGTTACTGAAGTTTAAGGAGCAAAATTTAATCATTTGACATGCAAATGAAATCCAAATAGACTTTGCTGTATACTTTTGTCCATAATATTCTCAAGGCCAGCTGGCCATTTCTAACATTGACAATATTGCTTAGAAGTGGCTATTGACATGTGGTGTGAGGCTGGACAATTTGATTCCTTCAGTCTGAGTGATCCGCATTGTCACTATTGTCGGTGCTCAACAGTTTCAGCAAGTTAGATCAAACCAAACTTAAAGCAATGAAGAATGAGTGCATCGAGATAGACAATTGCAGCTATCAGGTTTGAAAAGTTGTGCTTTTTTAGTGTTCCTACCTGTTACCTACCTGCAGCTTAATTAACTTCCGTGTTTAGTTAATAATTACTCTCCATATTCAATTTTAACATGCAAAAAAAGTGTCATAACCCTATTCACAGATCTGTGTCATAACCCTATTCACAATCTCTTCAGAAGGGAAATAATTGTATTTTAATAGGTTAACAGTTTGGCAGAATTTTACTGCTGATTAATGACACTTATGTAAGGGAGGGCAAGTTATGTAATCACTGTCAGTGACAGCAGGAAGAACAAAGCACCGATTTCCTAGTGTGCTGGGTCCTAATCTGACAGGAGCACACTGTTATGAAGCTGCTATGTGTAGCTGTGATGAGAGATGCATGACTGAAATGCATAGACATCCATCTAAAAATATAGAAAATAGAATAATCACCGATTGTCTCATAATGTGAGCATTGGTTGGACTCTCACCATCATCCAGTATGATTTCACTCTGTGCTAAATACATTTCTAGACATTGAATATATGGTGGTGGCTTCATTGAATATTTATAGCATGATTTTAATTTCAAAGCAGATATATATTTTATCTGCACTTGCAATATTCAAGGAATCTAACTTTTCCTCTTCATGTGTTTGCACCCCAATGACATTTAGAAGATGGGTAAGACAAAAAGGTCCACCCAACAACCTGGAACCAATCACTTCTTTAATAATCTATACCCAGATGTGACCTCTCTTCATGACCTTGCCGTTTGCATGTTAAATTCACAGCAGGCAACACAGACAGAGGTGGTAGCAGCTGCTGTATTTGAGACCAAGTCTGCATAAATATTTATGTCTGAGTCAGCAATCATGTCTCCTGATGTTGCTGGAAATTTGTGATGTGACTGCTGTCACAATATTTTTAAGGACGTTAAAAAGGAAAGAAAAACCAGTCATAAAGTGAGAGATTACAGTAGTTAAATGGTTAATTGCACACTGATATTCTATAAATACTACATTATTGTGTCCAAGCTGAGGAAGTAAGACTCATCCATGACCAGAGAACAAACACAATGCAGCAGCAGCATCTAGATCCATCTGAATGAGTCTGATTATTTAGGGAGCTTTGAACAAACAGTGGTTTAACCCTAAGGACGCTATGAATTCTTCAAGAGCAAAGATTTATCAAAGACGAAAACCAAATGTCAGAAATCATAAGATCTCTGGTCGCATTTTCATGAAAGTAAGAATGTGTCTTACTTTCTACTTGTTTGTATAATATTGTAGAATAACAATAACCTCCAAAACCAACAACAGCAACAACACCTACAAGACCTACAAATAAAACTAATCCTAATAATTAGTCTGATGGAATGTTTGGTTCATGACTCTTCAACGAGATCATGTTGGAAGGATAGCTGCAACCCCAATCACCCAAGAGCATCCATTTGTGGTGGTGGTGGTGGTGGTGGTGGTGGAGGCTCATGAGTATGCTGAAATTGCTCAGGCTCATCACATTACAGTTTCGAATCTGCAAAGACAGTGTGGAAAGTTATGTGGAAGTGAAGTTCAAGTACATGTTGCATGATTTAACTGGGGGTACAGAGAGAATCTTCATCAGAACAACAGATAATAGTGCAGGCTAACATATTTAGCATCACTGTGCTATTGGATCGAAGTGGCCTCCTTATGGTCTAGGTATATATCAAAGAGTGATATGACAAAATGCGCAAAGGAATCATCTTTCTCTCTAGATTTCTGAAGTCCTAAAATTAAGAATGCTGTGGAAAAAAATGTTCTTTTAGTGCCCTCAACCCTTAATTGTGCAATAAAAATATCAGGCATTAGATTAACTGATTAATCGATACAACAATAAAAGCATCAGGCGCCATAACAGCTTCAAGAACTCATAACACTCTATTACCCAACCAGGACATTATGCTTCCAGGATGCGGGGTTGTGCTGCGGTTCCTAGATTTTCCAAAAGTGGAGTGGGAGCCTGAACCTGTCAGTCATGACGCTCATTTCTTGTGGAACTATCTTCCAGTCTGATCCCTCTCTACTTTTAACAGAAGGTTTGAAATGTTCCCTTTCTGTAAAACTTGTAGTTAAGGTTGGCTTAGGTTGGCTCCTAGTTATGGGTGCTGGGAGACTTCCCACTGAACTTCTCCCTCACTGCAAACCATTAATTTCTCTTACTTCCTCTCTCTCTCATTGGAAGCTTATCACATCACAGAGTAGGAGCATTTGGCCCACAGAGATTTGTGGCCCTGTGCTGTGAAGTGTTGCCCCCAGACTTCTCCATTTTGAGGGGATGACAGTCCTACAGTCGATACAGATTCATTGAAAAATAGTACATGCAAATGCACAAAGGATGAAACAAAAAACGCTCTTGATTTACCTGTATGTGTACATGAGTTGTGTTTACAAATGATTGTGCATTCATGATGTGAATTAAATGTATATGTGCAGGTGTGATTCTATATGTGAGCATTATTTTAAAAAGTGAAGCAAAACCCGGGCTGAAAAAGAAAGAGTTAGCTGATATTAAGCTGCTGTTAATACAGTAGTTAGTCTTTGTTAGCAGCAGCTCGGAGCCTGACTCCCCTTCTCACTCACATTTATTAAGCTTTTTAGAGGATTTATCCAGCCGTTATTATAATTGTACTTCCTTTTATTGGTCTGTTTAATGTCACTGAGTGACTGACTACAACATAGGGCTACAAGAGATTATGAAGGAGGGCAGAAGACGCTGTTTAGATTTGAATTTTAAAAGCAAGTTCCAGAGAACTCAACTGGCCTTAGAAAAGTAAAGCGTTCAAGGAATCATTCTCCCTCTGATTTCTCCTGGTGATCAGCATGTTGCTCAAGTGGAGGAATAGGGTTGGATGGAAATGTCCTGTTATTGTCCTTGTTGTCCAACAAGAGACATACCGAATATAAGACGACCCTGATTATAAGACGACCCCCTCTTTTTCAAGACTCAAGTTTGAAAAAGACTTTTTGAACACCAAATTAAATTTTTATATAGAAAATAATTACAGTACATCTCTATTCTATTCTATTTAATTGTGTCAGCGGCCATGCACAAGAATATTTCCACACACAAAGATAGTGCTAAGCTAAATGTGTAGCAGCTATTTCATATGTTCTATCAAGCATTTTTCCCCCATATATTTTGTAGATGTCATACATACATACATATTTTAGGATTTTTCCACTGCTTTATAACTATGGAATAGACATGGGTCCACCATTCCAGAGACTGGAAAGGTAGAAACATTCAGACCAGCTCTGAGGAACTCTAGATCTGGGAAATTCACAGACAAGGTGATAAACACTATTTCTGGGATATGAGGGGAGTACTGCTGATGAACCATCTAGAGAAGGGTCATATTATTACAGGGCCCAACTAAGCTCTCAATACAGCTACAGGATG
>CM023620.1:8850806-8858306 GCA_013358685.1 Antennarius maculatus | reverse complement strand
CAGTACCAGTGCAGTCCAGAAATGATGATGGTTACTCTGTCATTTGCTATACCAGAAAATTTAGGATTCACCTGCATCCAAATGAAATACATGGTATTACAAGGCAGGAATAGAATAGTTGGTTTCTTTCATTTTATTAAATGCATGGAAGGTTCCAGTCAGAAGCTCCATAAAACTTGCTTGGTTGAATTCTGTGCAGCACAAGCTCACACACTGATCATTTAAAGACTTCTAAGTCTGAAGAGTCAGAACTCAACACTTCCTTATTGCCCAAACACCCTCTGAAGTTAGTGATTTGATCCATCTGACATCAGAGCCGTTAGCCTCATTAAGCAGGCGTCACCGTCCACCATCCTTCCTTATCTGACGTCCCTCCATTCCAGCTTGTCTAGGAATCCCTTTTGATCTGTACTATGACAGCAGCTGCACTGTGTAACTTCCCAGAAGCCCATAAATCAAATGAGAAGCACCTCTTCTTTTTCACTACATCCCCACAATCACACATTGCGTATCGATGCCAAACACACATTAACAGTAAAGGGGGAGGGGTTTTCAGGGAATTATATTCCCATTTTACCTTACATTTACCCGATTCATTTGCAAGTCATGAGCTGTGTGCTGTAGGTAGCATACCCATACTAGAGTTAGTGAGTAAAGAGATGACCAATGAAATTATTCTGTGTAATTTTTACACTCAGTGGTCATCCTTACTAGTTTGATGACCATTCCTCAGAAGGCAGGCTAAGCACACCTTTCAACACCTATGATAACATTTTATTGTTGATTTTTTATTGGTGTAGACTCTCATTTATCTGACTCGTGTTAAGCAACTGGATCGTGAAGTTTGCTTATATACATAGTGCCTTTGAGTCAGCTGTGTGATTTCAATGGATGCCATTGTGTTAGCAACCTTAGAAGAGTTGAACTATCTGTAGTTGCTTCACAGCCAACCTTCAGGGATATTAGTTGCTGTCTTCTTCTTCTTTTCCTTTCAGCTTTTCCCTTCAGGGGTCACCACAGCAAAACATTTGCCTTCATCTAACCCTGTCTTCTTCATCCTCTTCTTTCACACCAACTACCTTCACGTCCTTTTTCACTACATCCATAAACCTCCTCTTTGGTCTTCCTCTAGGCCTCCTGCCTGGCAGTTCAAAACTCAGCATCCTTCTACCAATATATTCACTATCTGTCCTCTGGACATGTCCAAACCATCTCAGTCTGGCCTCTTTGACTTTATCTCCAAAATCTCCAACATGTGCTGTCCCTCTGATGTACTAATTCCTGATCCTATCCATCCTGGTCACTCTCAAAGAGAACTTTAGCATCTTCATCTCTGCTACCTCCAGCTCTGTCTCCTGTCTTTCCCTCAGTAACACTGTCTCTAGACCAAACAACATCGCTGGTCTCACCAGTTTTGTACACCTTTCCTTTCATTTTAGCTGAAACTCTTCTATCACACATCACACCTGACACTTTTCTCCACCCGTTCCATCCTGCCTGTACATGCTTCTTCACCTCTTTAACACACTCTCCATTGCTCTGAACTTTGCCTTTTTTTACAAATACTTCCACAGATACACATTCCATTATATTGTCCACTGATATCAACATATCTTTTAATCTCAAACTTGATGTTGTTTCCAATAAAAAGGGCAACACCCCCCCCTTTATTTTTCCTGTTCACACAAATCATGTGTATCCCTCCAAACAGAAATCCATGCCTTTGTTTTAATTCCAAGTTTCTGTCACAGCGATGATTTTAAATATATTTTCAAACTGGTTTTTGTAATCCTTAATATGTACAAAATTGGTGTATAGACTCTTACTGTTGAAGTGAATTAGTGAAACCTTACCATCCAGTTTAAATTTTCTGTTGTATTGTTCCTGGGTGTGATATCCGTTCTTGCTCATCGTGTTATTGTACAAATTGTTATCTGGGTCAATAATTCCATGTGGGTCAAACAGGGCATAATCCACAAAGTGATCGGTTTTCATCTCCAAACTGTCTTGATCACCAGTCCTTTGTATTAGACCTTTCATTTCTTCAGACAGTGCAGAGATGGCTGTTCTCTCCTGTGTTGAAGTTTTTATTTTTAGGTCATACCTTATTGGTCGAATTTATCCAATTCTTTAACATTTTTGATCACCATTGTTTTCATCTACTCCGGATAAAGCCCCTTTGTTTTGATGAAGATCTTGCAGTTGTTCATCCAGGTGTTGTCGATCAGGCCATTCTTCTTCTTTTTGGTGAGATTCTTATTGATGTAGACATCTTTTCCTTTCAGTCTAGGGCCTTGTTTCAGAAGAGCAACTTTGTGCTTGCGGTTGTAGAATTTTATCAGCACTGTAGGTGGTCTCCTACCTCCAGATGGTAGTGGATGACATGTTTCAATCTGATCCGGATCGATATTAATCTCCAGATCCCTCAGTTGAGAAATCACTTGTTGTTCCACTGTCTCATAGTCAGCGCTGGGCTCAGTTCCCTCTCCTCTGGCCACAGCATGTGCGTAATTCCTCGGCTTGATTTTAATGCCGATGATGATCACATCATTTATATGAAGGCTTTGCTCCATTTCGTCCTGTCTTTGTTGTCCTTGCTCTAGGACAGTGGTTCTTAACCTGGGTTTGATCGAACCCCAAGGGTTCGGTGGAGACGGAGGTCAAGACAAAACACCCAACACATCATCAACACATCGTGTCGGGTGTTTTGTCTGGACCTCCGCCGAACATACAGGAAGAATCACTGTGTACATTTGACACATCATGTCAATTCGTGATGACACGCCCCCCCTTAGCCATCACTGGCTGCAGGTGATCACATGACGCTACATGAATTAGCCTACCTGTGCGACAGGGGATTTTGCACGCTCAGTAGTTGATTTATGCCTGTCGTGATGGTACGTCATCTGATTGCTTTCTTAATATTTTAATCCTTAGTAACTATGTCAAGTAGAAAAAGAAAGTGGTCGGATGAATATGTGCAACATGGATTTACATGTACTGTATAACGGAAAGTGATGGGAGTCAGCGTCCTATCTGCATGATTTGCAATGCCAAGTTGAGCAATTCTAGTCCTTCTTCTTCTTTTCCTTTTTGGCTTTTCCCTTCAGGGGTCGCCACAGCGAATCAACCGCCTCCATCTAACCCTGTCCTTTGCATCCTCTTCTCTCACACCAACTACCTTCATGTCCTCTTTCACTACATCCATAAACCTCCTCTTTGGTCTTCCTCTAGGCCTCCTGCCTGGCAGTGCAAAACTCAGCATCCTTCTACCAATATATTCACTATCTCTCCTCTGGACATGTCCAAACCATCTCAGTCTGGCCTCTCTGACTTTATCTCCAAAACCTCTAACATGTGCTGTCCCTCTGATGTACTCATTCCTGATCCTATCCTTCCTGGTCACTCCCAGAGAGAACCTCAGCATCTTCATCTCTGCTACCTCCAGCTCTGCCTCCTGTCTTTTCCTCAGTGACACTGTCTCTAGACCAAACAACATCGCTGGTCTCACCACAGTTTTGTACACCTTTCCTTTCATTTTAGCTGAAACTCTTCGATCACACATCACACCTGACACTTTTCTCCACCCATTCCATCCTGCCTGGACACGCTTCTTCACCTCTTTTCCCCACTCTCCATTGCTCTGGACTGTTGACCCCAAGTACTTAAAATCCTCCACCTTCTTGATCTCTTCTCCCTGTAACCTCACTCTTAAACTTGGGTCCCTCTCATTCACACACATGTACTCTGTCTTACTGCGGCTAACCTTCATCCCTCTCCTTTCCAGGACAAACCTCCACCTCTCTAGCTTCTCCTCCACCTCGTCCCTACTCTCACTGCAGATCACAATGTCATCTGCAAACATCATAGTCCATGGAGATTCCTGTCTAACCTCGTCTGTCAGCCTGTCCATCACCATAGCGAACAAGAAGGGGCTCAGAGCTGATCCCTGATGCAGTCCCACCTCCACCTTGAACTCCTCTGTCACACCTACAGCACACCTCACCACTGTCTTACAGTCCTCATACATGTCCTGCACCGCTCTAACATACTTCTCTGCCACTCCAGACTTCCTCATACAATACCACAGTTCCTCTCTGGGCACCCTGTCATAAGCTTTCTCCAGATCTACAAAAACACAATGCAGCTCCCTCTGGCCTTCTCTGTACTTCTCTATCAACATCCTCAAAGCAAATACTGCATCTGTAGTACTCTTTTTTGGCATGAAACCATACTGCTGCTCACAAATGCTCACTTCTGCCCTTAGTCTAGCTTCCACTACTCTTTCCCATAACTTCATTGTATGGCTCATCAGCTTTATTCCTCTGTAGTTGCCACAACTCTGCACATCTCCCTTGTTCTTAAAAATGGGCACCAGCACACTTCTCCTCCACTCCTCAGGCATCTTCTCACTATCTAAGATCCCGTTGAACAACCCAGTCAGAAACTCTACTGCCACCTCTCCTAGACACTTCCAAACCTCTACAGGTATATCATCAGGACCGACTGCCTTTCCACTCTTCATCCTCTTCAGTGCTCTCCTCACTTCATCCTGGCTAATCTTTGCTACATCCTGGTCCACAACAGTCACCTCTTCTAGTCTTTGTTCTCTCTCATTTTCCACGTTCATCAACTCTTCAAAGTACTCTTTCCATCTTCCCATCACACTGCTGGCACCTGTCAATAGACTTCCATCCCTATCCTTAATCACCCTAACCTGCTGCACGTCCTTCCCATCTCTATCTCTCTGTCTTGCCAGCCTGTATAGATCAGTCTCTCCCTCCTTACTGTCCAACCTAGCATACAAGTCATCATAAGCTTCTTGTTTGGCCTTTGCTACCTCTACCTTCACCTTACGCTGCATCTCCCTGTACTCCTGTCTACTCTCCTCAGTCCTCTCAGTGTCCCACTTCTTCTTAGCTAACCTCTTTCTTTGTATACACTCCTGTACCTCCTCATTCCACCACCAAGTCTCCTTATCTACTTTCCTTCCAGATGACACACCAAATACTCTCCTACCTGTCTCCCTGATCACATTAGCTGTAGTTGTCCAGTCATCTGGAAGCACCTCCTGACCACCCAGAGCCTGTCTTAACTCCTTCCTAAAGGTCATGCAACACTCTTCCTTTTTTAGCTTCCACCATTTCGTCTTCTGCTCTGTCTTTGTCCTCTTCATCTTCCTCACCACCAGAGTCATCCTACACACCACCATCCTATGCTGTTTGGCTACACTCTCGCCTACCACTACTTTGCAGTCACTGATCTCCTTCAGGTTACATCGTCTACACAAGATGTAGTCTACCTGTGTGCTCCTACCACCACTCTTATAGGTCACCCTATGTTCCTGCCTCTTCTGGAAGAAAGTATTCACTACAGCCATTTCCATCCTTTTTGCAAAGTCAACTACCATCTGTCCTTCTGCATTCCTCTCCTGGATACCAAACCTGCCCATCACTTCCTCATCACCTCTGTTACCTGCACCAACATGTCCATTGAAGTCTGCACCGATGACAGCTCTCTCACTTCTAGGTATGCTCTGCATCACTTCATCAAAGTCCAACCAGAATTTCTCCTTCTCCTCCAGCTCACATCCTACCTGTGGAGCATACCCACTAACAACATTGAACATCACACCTTCTATTTCTAGCTTCAGACTCATCACTCTATCCGACACTCTTTTTACCTCCAGGACATTCCTAACAAACTCCTCCTTCAAGATAACTCCTACTCCATTTCTCTTTCTATCTACACCATGATAGAACAACTTGAACCCTGCTCCTAAACTTCTAGCCTTGCTACCTTTCCACCTGGTCTCCTGGACACACAGTATGTCTACCTTCCTCCTCTGCATCATGTCGACCAACTCTCTACCTTTTCCTGTCATAGTTCCAACATTCAACGTCCCTACTCTTAGTCCTATACTCTTGGCGCTCCTCTTCTCTTTCTTCGTGCGAACGCACTTTCCTCCTCTCCTTCTTCGACCAACAGTAATCCAATTTCCACCGGCGCCCTGTAGGTCAACAGCGCCGATGGCGGTCGTTGTTAACCCGGGCCTCGACCGATCCGGTATGGAAGTCATATGTTTGATTCGCATCTTTGATTTGGCAAAAGTTTTACGCCGGATGCCCTTCCTGACGCAACCCTCTGTATTTATCCGGGCTTGGGACCGGCACAATAAGACACCTGGCTTGTGCCCTCTTGCGGCTACATTTGAGCAATTCTAGTCCTGCACTAGTAAAAATAAAAGAACACGTCATTAAGCTGCATGGAAAAGAAAAGAAAGAGAATTTGCAATGAAAATAGCATAAGAGTAGCACTTGACAAGGTGAAGCCACGCATATTTGAACTGGTCTCTCAAAAGCAACAGCAGAAGTCACACTGATTTGCAGGTAGATAGATAATTTCATGTGAGTTCATGCACTGTCTTGGTTTTGTTCTTTGAAAAAAATCACATTAATGCACAGTTCATTAAATGCACCAAAACATATACTTATGTCTTAAATTTGAAAAAAAAATAATTTTTTTTTACTAATGAAGGGCCCGGTGAATGACCAACAAGGTTAAGAACCACTGCTTTAGGACAACCATTCTTTGTTCTTTTTCATCTGTGTCTTTATACATTTTCTTCATGTTATCCTTCATTTGTTCCATGCAGTCTTGTACCAGTTTCAGCTTTTCTTCTAACTTCTCATCCAAGTCACTCCTGAACTTATTAAATTCGCTCCTTAACTCATCCACCACCCACTCTTATCCATCCTCTCGTCATTTTGCAAAGAATCAGTGAGAGTCAGTGAGAGTTAGTCTGAGTTTGTTCGGGCCTAAAAATGTGGGCTATAAATGCCATCATAGGTGCCTCTTATACTCTTCCCACTCACAGCGAACATGTGTTCTGTTGTTCTACCCTACAGTCTGATAGCAGGTAGTAGAGAGGTTATTGCTCCTGATGAGCAGGTAGCGCTGTGTGCTTTGTCGTAGCAGTTTCTGCCTCCAATGTATGAAGGTTTGTCTGAGTGGGTGAATGCTGGATTGTGTTGTAAAGCACTTTGAATGGTCAGTCAGGCTAGAAATGCTCCATGTAAGTACAGTCCATTTAGTTTTGTATAAAAGGCACAAAGAATGCAGGTCACTGTTGTTTTGCCTTTATGTTGGCAGCAGGAACAGTTAACAAGCCACAATTATGTCTATGTAAAATGGGTGACATGGCAGGACAGCATACAGTTGTTAAACGTGCTGTTGTGTTAAACATAATGAATCTTTTGCAACACTGGCATGCTATCTGAAATGATGCACTGGTGGCATGAGCCTGTTGCTGTTTGATTCAGTGTGAAAAAGCTAACCTGTCATTATTGCAAGACTCCTTTACAGCATTTCAGAAAGATAAGAAAAAAAGGATTGTTTCTTCCTCCATACTTCCTTTGAATTTTAAAAAACATCAATAGAACACATAGAGCCTACACTAAATTGTTCTTTCAACCACCTTTAGTTAACCTGTCATTTTCC
>CM023620.1:8823306-8848306 GCA_013358685.1 Antennarius maculatus | reverse complement strand
TCTTGGATGAACAGCTTTCATGTTTAGAGGTGAGATAATTCTATGCTTGTTAGGCACACAGCAAAACTCTTCAGAAGTGTCTCTGTGCAGTGTAGTGTGGCTGGACGATGTGTCTTTTCAGAATCAACATTGCTGAATTGAGGATGTACTGTATATTAGTCACACTGTATGATGTACTATGTCAAGCAAGATAAATGAACTCAAACAGGTCATGCTACAACATCTCTTCATTGATTTTACAAAGGAAAACTGTCAGTGTTCTACTTTTTAATTGTGATCTGCCGTGTTGGATGAGTGGATTTTGTGTCCAAAGAGTGACATGGAGAACCAGAATGTAATGTAAGTTTCAGAGCCATCAGTGTTGTTTGGGTAGTGGAGGATGGATCGAGATACACCAGCTTAACCCTCAGCATCAGGTGTTGTTATGTTCACATCAGTGAAGGCTAATCATGGAAAAATATATGTTAATGGAGTGTCATTTGGAGGAAAAATCTGTTTGATATGTCAGATTTTCTTCAGAATTGCTTGTATGATGTTTATGAGCTAATTTATTCACCTTATTATGATATAGGTCACAGAAAATATAAATATCACAATGTCAGATTTCTTTTTATATCATGTAGCCCGAGTACAAAGTTTGGGGTATGCAGTGTGTCATATCTTGGAGTCATAGGCATCTTAACCAAAAAGATCATTTCTTCGTTATCCATGAATAGAATTTGACACTAAAAACATTTAATACACCTGTGGGCGCACAAATAATCTGGATCTATAAATGTGTAACGAGGCATTCTGATGTCTTGGAATTCCGCCACTTGAAATGACAATGAAACATAAATTAATATGTTTGTCAGCTCAATAGATGTTTGATTGTCTGTGTAGGTCCTCAGTTATCCAGGTCATGGTTATCCAAAGCTGTTTAAATAAATCCACTGGACTTCAATTGACGACACTCCATATCATTGACCACACCCCTCAGGGTTAATAAGCTGGGACAAGACCAGCCACCTTAAGAACTGACCTCTCTTCGATGAGAGGCAAAACGTTTTCAAGAAAAGTCCAGTGGATTGATTTAAACAGCTTTCGATAGATGTTTGATTGTTTCTGCAATTAGCTTTGAATATTCAGTCAGGCAACAAAAAGATATTTGTGACATTTGACTTCTGTAAAGAACTGTTAAATATTGATTTGTTTTTATTGACATATCAGTTTGTAACTCATATCCTGTTGCAGTTGTATCTCTGGTCCATTCTGCTATTAAACACAATATGGCAGCTCTCAGTTCAGCTTTAAAGATTTGATTTAAAATCCTGTTTTATTTTTTGTTATTCAGGTTTATGTCAGGATAATGTGGGACATCATAAACCAGCTAATTCTTCTTTCTGAGACGTTGGGCTGGAGACAAACACACTCTAGCACACAGTCCCTTGTGGCAGTGACTGGTCCAGATGGTGGGACAGCACAGGGTATTAGCGGATAATGTGAGGGAGATTGTGGAGGGGGTGGGTCCCTTGGTGGGGGCGAGAGGGTTAAATCTCTCTGATTGGAATGCACAGCTGCACCAGCAGGCACATACACACAAATGCATGTTGCACAGCTGAGCATGTGAGTGCTGCACGTAAGTTTCTGGAAGTGTGGCAAAGCCTCATGGGGCCGTATGACTCAGCAGTGGCAGTCTGCGTCCTCCTGTCTGTCTGCTCATCTTGTCATTTATCCGTCTGCCATCTTTTCTTCTCACTTGTCACCTTCATTAGCGTGCCTCTCTTCAGAAGTCACAATTACTCTCAGTACCCAAAGTCTTTTATTTACTCCAGTTGTCTCATTTCTCTCTCTCTCTTGCGCTCTACAGAGCTCACTGTGTGATATCACAATCATCACACGACTGTTTCAAACACAATCAATTTAGAGAAAAGTCTGAGTAGACACACGCTGAGATGGGCATGAAAGAAAGAAGGAAGAAGTTGAGCCCACCTGAGTCACACTCAATGTAGTCATTTAATAGTTTTTTAGTGTATGAAATACATTGGTGTGGTGTCACATTTACAAAAAATACTCCCGCTGTTAAAATATGGATGCAGTCAAGGTCGACACAACACTTGTATCAAGCAAAAACAGCATGTTATGATTCATGTCACACTGATTTGTTGTTGTTGAATTTAGGATGACAGGACATATAATAAATATATACTATGTTAACTTGATTCTGCCCTCTGTGTATTTCGCATTTGTCACTAAGGTGATTGTTACCTTAGAGCAGACAAAAGTATACAACGAAAACAGGGTGGCCAACCAACCACCAATCATCTGAAACCGATGTTACATAAATAAGTCAGAAGACGATGCATTAGGTTAAAACTAATATTTAATTGAAATAATCTGCAGGAATGTTTCACCTTATGTGTCAAGTCCAAAGAGAAAGAGCCATTAGATACATCCAGTTGTATTGCTTTTCTTAGGTTAATTTGACTATCTGGATGCCACCTTCTGATCATTAGAGGGTAGTATCCTGGTACGTAGCAACACCCAACTAAGAAATTCCATTACTAATAATAGGATTAATAATAATATTAATAGATTTATAATAGTAAAAATATATAAAAATATAGGACATTAAAATCAGCCAATTAGCATCTTAAAATCAAGCACCAGATCCAGGCTTGGCTAAAGTTGGGAGACTTCACTGTCCATGCCATATTAACGAAAAGGCATGTCCTTTTTGAGGAAAGAACTGTGAAGAGCCCACAGACGTCACTGCAATCTGAGGAATCATGTTTGATTCTGTTCACAATGCAGCTTTGTATGTCCCAGTTAAGTTTTGCTGTCCTTCAACTATGGGTCACATCTGACTACAGTATACAGTGCAGAAGCAAAAAACTGCGTGTATCAGGACTTTGAATGAATGAATAATTGGTTCCAAATGGATAAAACAGAAACTCTACTGTACACCTGACCTGATGCAAGTGTCACAAAGAGCTTATAGTCTATCCAACCTTTCAAGACAAAACTGGAGTTAGAAAATAAAGTTCTGAATCAGTACATGAAGCTCCCAGTCACAGTGACTCAACTTGGGGAACAAGTCGACCAGTTTAAAAATATTTTGTCTATTTTAGTACAGGTGATGTCTCATTACAGAGGATCAGTGTGGACCAGTGGACCATCTAGCAGCTCCAGTCATGTGGTGCGCTTTATCCCTGAGGACCTTTCAGAAGTGGTCTAATTAAAGTTTGGTTTCAGGTCCTTTTCCCACAAGTCTTCTTTAGATCAGGTCCACAATTATGGGCACATTAAGAGACTCTTAAAAATAACTGACTTGACAGAGAAAATGTAGATATTTTTGAATTTTTGTGTTTCATAAATGGCTTTCTATATACAGTGTACAGTATGTTAATGTGCTGTCAGAAAGCAGTCATGTGCAAACGTTTCCGTCCTCTGACTGATGCTGTCATACATCATTCACTCTCGTTCTCTCTCTTTGTTACTTGCTGTCTTTGCCTCCACTCCCCTCATCTCATTCTCTCTTTATATACCTTTATTCCACTCTATTCAATCTACCCCCCTGCTCTGGTCTCTCTCTCAACAGGTTTGAAGTCTACCAGTAGGGGAGCGTGTGGGTGAGGAAGCCCTGCAACCAGCATGAAGGCAATCGGCACCTGTCAGTTCTTTCCTTTTTCATTCTTAATAGATGAAAGCAGATGGAGTGAACCCACAACAGAGTCGCACCACAGGATAAGAGCAGACAGGAATCCGACCTGTGAGGACATTCCAACATGAGATTCATTCCAGCCAAATTCAGACCCATAGATGGTCTAAACCATTTAATGCCGAAGTTATGCCTGTCAGGATTAAAGAATTAACTTCATTGATTTGTGCATGCATTAAACAGGGATAATACAAACATTGTAATGCTGACTGCATATGCTGTGTGGCTGAGGCTAATCCACAGCCAGGCCCTGGTGAGGATTTAAAAGATGAAACAACAAATATAAAGATAAAAAGGATCCAATGTAAAATGGACTCTGTATATGCTTGTGCCTCTGTAGCTTGTATGTATTGTCCATGCCTATGAATGCACTCACAGTTGGAGTTAAGGTTACATTTTGTAAATATAAAGGTATTTAACACTTCATATGGGCAGAATTCAAAGAAAAATAAAGTCATTTTCTGCAAATTTGTATAACCTTTTTGTATTTTGTGTCCTTTCTGCATTTGTACCTTTCACACATCTTTCCTTTTTTAAAAAAATTATAATTTAAACCCTTTGAGCCCTCAAACAATTATGGAGGACTCTAAATATGACTAACTATGAGCTGTTAAATAAATGTATAATATAGAATGTTCCCTCTTTGCCTTAATGGAGTAGATGTGTGATGCATAAAAAGGAAAAGTACCCCCAAAATTGTACTGGAAGGCAGAACAACTTCTGAGTGAATGCATTAGCTTATTTTTCACCACTGGGCTCACATTATTCACATAACTGGATCAGTGGATTTCACCATTACTTTATCATTCTTAGCAGTCAGTCCACATCACAGAAGCACATTTGTAGTTATAACTCTGGGCTCTGGAAAAATATGCTTTGATTTCTCCCCTGATGTCAGTGGAAGCAAGGCCATACGACTGAATCACAGGGCATCAAACAAAGCTTTGTGGCAAAAAATACAGCTGGTGTACAGTTAAAAAAAATCCTGGTTCCAAAAACCAGAAAGGTCTTCTGTTGAGTCAGTGTTTCGTTTGTTCTTTCTGGGCTACTGTAGGAACATGACAGCATGACATGCCAGATAAATAATGAGGACCCATTTTCAACCGGTGAAAATGTAGCACATGTATGATCCGGATTATTACTTACCAATGCAAAAGTAAATATTAATATTAAATCGCATCTCTGTCAATATATCTCCCAAAATCCATCTGTACTGCTTAGTTTCAGGGTTGGAGGTTTATTCATGTTTCCTACAGATTTCCCTATATTGAGAGGGTTCTACTTCAAATTGAAATTGAATGTGCTTCTATAAGGTCCCATGAGCTTTATAAGCACATGGGACCCTAGATGACCCCCTAGATGACCCCCTAGATGACCTTTTGGACCCCAGATGACCTACACCCCAGATGACCTTATGGTCCCACCTCTTGCAGGTAGCCAACTGGGAAAGGCTCCAGGAGACCCGTGACCAGCAAGGCAGATAAGTGGTTGTAGATGAGACTATTGCAATTCTCTCGCCTACGAGAAGATGGATGGATGGATGGATGGATGGATGGATGGATGGATGGATGGATGGATGGATGGATGGATGGATGGATTTGCTTCTATAAATCTACAATAATGGAGCTGCTGGCACTGTAGCAATCAGACCACAGCTGGATGCATAGAGAGGTGTTATCACACAAGGGCGCCACCAGCTAGATGGCACGTCACCAGTTAGCTGCCCAGCTGCAGGAGTTTGTCCACTAAAATAGCCCTTAATATTGTCTGATAACCAAACTCCCAGCACGCAGACACACAACCCTGCTTCAAGATGACACATACTGACCTCATTGCGGCAGAAACACAGGCCTCATTAAGATAAAATCAGCCTAATGCTTTTGTGCCTCACATATAGGTATTGCTAACATGTCAGCTCTGTGAGCTACATGACTAACTGCACGGTGACAGATTTTCGTCTATTAGCATCTGTGACACTGCTCCATACTGACATGTTTGGGCATGTTTTCCTGGTGTTTGTGTTTGATTATGTAAGTATTTCTTCTCTTCCTGTTGTGTTTATTTATGTACATTTTTTTTTCCCTCTCCCATACCCTCATTATAGTGATTACTTTGGCATGGAGCCAGAAAGGGGCACGAAACACCATCAAAAGAAAATCTCCCTTCACTGTCTCTTTGTAACTTCACTAGTGGGATAGAGTTCTCGCTCTATCTCATGCGTCTTTGTACTTTTCTTAGCTAGATTTCAATAATACATAGGCAATATGAATATTTCAGTTGCATCTTGCAATACACTCATGACACACTGCACATATAGTGTATGGAAGTGCCCACTGTGCTGTTGGGGGAAGCCCCCTGAAGGAAGACATGCCAGGTCTCCCCATCCCAACATACGTCAGCAAGCCTAAGAAGACTGCATCCCCCAGAGACCAGCAGGGGAGTGAAAAGAGTCACGTACAGTATGTGGGTACAGTATATCAGATAGAGGGATAGAAGCTAGCAAATGAAGATGGATTTACAGGGAAAGCTTATACCGTACAAACAACGATAATGATGATTTTTTTTTAAACATCGTTTTTATTTACTTCTTTGGAAATTTGCACATTTATGCTGATTGGATGAGATCACTTGCCACAGTTCCCACATTACATGTGGATTGTTTTGAAGGAAAACATTTTTAAATGGACCGTTTTCTTTCATTTTTAAGCCTTTTTCCTCTGACTGCTCATGCTATCCTTTATGTAATATTTGATTCCTAGTGAAAAAAAAAAAAAAGAATACACCTGATAAATTCTATGCGTCCGTTTCTAAACTTCAGAGGTTGATATATTCGATAGAAATAAATGTATAAACTTTTCTCCTCATCCCGTTGAATCAAATATGTTTACAATTATCTGAATGGATGCCTTTTACTGAGCAGGTTTCATAAATATAGGTTTTTAAATTAAAATCTGTCACTTAGAATCCTTGTGTGCATCCAGGGATTGTTCCTCTTTCCTCCCCGGCACAGAGCAGGATCAAGTGATGGTCGTTGATGAGAAGGAGATGAGAAAAACAGGACGAAAAAGCTAGATGAGGAAAGCGTGGGAGTGAGAGTGGAGGGGAAGATGGAGGATGATGGGATGGGGGGATGGGGAAGTGGTCGAAAAAGCCAGAGAGCAGAAGACGGACAGTACAGGCTGACAGAGCATTATTGATTATGGGAAACACAGCTGTTCCTATTGATTTACAGTAGACCAGTGGCAATACGTATTGTTTAAATGAATTACAACAGTGTGACAAGAGAGACATCTGCTATTTGTCCCCGTGTAGAGTTTGTGATCAAAAATATGAACTGTATAGTTGTTTAGTAATGTTCAAGGGTTATATTTTTGTGTAAAAAAACAGAAAAGAAAGCAGAGAAAATCTGACATTTTGCTTCCTTGAGGCAGAACGTCCTGCTGATGGTTTGTGTGGAGATGATTCAGTAAGAGATGGTTTGTGCAAATTTGAACCAAGCTTTCAGGCTTTGTACACAGCTGAGGGTGGGATGAAACTGGAGCCAACATTAGCAACAGCCTCACGGGAGACATTTTGGGGCCAAGCCTACAGTAATGAGGATATGAGCTCCAGCTCTGTGCATGATGGGAAAGCAGGGGGTGAGATAGACAGGTGGGGGAGAAGGACAGGTGTCAGTGGGGTGTGTACCGCAGAGCTAGATCTGTCAGCTCACCGCTCACAGCTGAGAATGAGTGGACACACACACACACACACACACACACACACACGCACAAATCATCCAATGCCTTTTATTACTCCATCAGGTCGTCCTGATGGCTATTACTCTGGATAATGTAATGTCCCATTCCACCGACAGATAACAGGAAAGTGTGATTCAGCATGACCGGGAGTTCACGCTAACCTTGTCTCTATTAGTCACTGCCTGATGAAATGGTATTTCAGGGATACCAGTGCTCTGGTAAACGACCACCAAGCTCAACTCCAATTAATGAGGTTACAATATTTTAATAAAAACTTTGAGTGACACCACTGTCCCTTCAGTTCCACTGCTTCAAACAATGCTGTAATTGTATTTTAGGGATTCACCGCTGAGGCCGCGGAAGGAGATCATCAACCTTTTGGCAAATTGTTGTTTTGATCAGCTTAGCCTTGTTTGACAAGATGGTTGGCAGTGGCCTCACATCCATGTTCTCAGAAAATATGCAGTTTGTTCCAGGACGGCTGATGTTTTACAATAACGCCACAAGATCACAGTGGAGTTACAGCAAATCTTCTTGTGATTTGTTTCATTAATTAAAGTGCAGAAAAAGGTTGTTTGGCTAAAAAAATTTCTGAAGCAAGTGAGATTAATGATGCTTTTCTTTTAAGAAATTAATGTCTGGGCATCCAAATTATTTAACGTCGTGATACCAGAGTATGAATGAGAAATGACTTTTTTGACTTTGTACGCAAATCTATCACACACAATTGGTATTTCAGACTAATAGGCTGTGGCTCACTTTTGTATGATTGATTTCTTCCTATCATCTGTCAGATATTTCTTTGTTGCATTTTCTAACAGTGATGTCAAGTTTTTGACAGGTTCTTCTTGTCAGCAGGATTACAATAAAACATTAAACTCTATATTAGAGAATAAAGGCATATTTGACGCCCTGTCTCTTCCTGTTCCGCTATCTCTCAATTTATCACACTTAAATACTCTGTTAAATATAGTGTCTATTTTACTGATTAATCACCCAGCATGTGAGATTAAATCGAATGATGAATCAAATTGCTTGAGAAGACTTTGATTGAAGGTACTGAACCATGACAAATGTAGAAAAAATATGAAGAGAATGTTGATGAGTAAACAAGCAATTTGAAATAACCACTGGTAACTGTGTCCCTGCGCCTTTGCTTCTAACGCAAATCATCAACATCAACAATTACAATTATGTTTTGCTTACGCTCATCGAGGGTATAGTCTGATGTAAAATTGTCACTATTTCCATTATCTACAGACACGCAGTGGTAAAGCTTGTTTCGCGGGGCGTGCGCGCCCAGTTTGGGTCTCCTGTGGATGGCTGGTACGCGTGCATGTACGTGTCTCCCACTGCACGTCACGTCCTTATAGCCGGGAATCACGTCACATGTCAGGGTTCCCGAGTTCGGGAACTAGTTTTTCCGTGTCAAATCATCCACGAAGCCACAGGCACGGCGACAGACAAGGTCCAACCCTCCTGCGCGCCTCTGCGCTCCACGCTGCGTAAACCAACACGAGCAAGGATGGACGGATGGACGGACGCCTGCATGTGGATAGATGATACCGTTTAACAGATGCGCTGATGAAGACCTCCTCAAGTGGTTCTTTAATTACTTCCAGTGATTTAGAACGGCTGTCGGATTACCTGTGAAGCACAAAGGTGGGGAGGTTCGTTGAGAAGAGAGGAAGAAGAAAGGAAAGCTCCGGGTTACTGAGAAAAGCTGGGTGCGCTACAAACACGGAAAGTCACGGATCATGCTTATGGAAACTTCTGATTCCGTCTCGATAAGGTAATTTATAAGAATAAAGTTGTTCTTTTTGCCTGTCATATTTTAATCTATCGAGTCACTGGTGACTCCACTTCCAATGAAGAAAGAACAAAAACACAGGTGGTGGGCGCTCCAATCCCTCAGGCGGTTTTTATTGCCTCCGACTCCATTTATACATTTGAGTACCAATCTTGACTGAAGCCTGTGTAACTATTTCACATTATTTCTGCTCATTATCAAACAAGGAGAACATGGAACTACATCAACCATAAGATGCGCGTTTTTAATATAGCGACAAACGACGAACCAAGAAGCGCATCAAAAAGCCATTAAAGCACAGAAGTCTGTTTGGCTCATTATGGTGATGACTAATGTTTTGATCTCTACGTTGTTCAACTTATTGTAATTATCAGGATTAGTGTGTTTTGTTTTTTCTTTTTGCGCATTCCCTGCCCACCATTGCGTGGCGTGGGCTAAAAACCTCCAGTAGATCAGAGACAGAGCAGTCCATCTGTTCAATCACATAGCAACAGGAAGAGCCCGGAGACAGAGTAAAAAAAAAAAAATCCCCAATATTCCTATAATGCCACAGTTTATTACCGTATCACTTACATACTGTAGATTATCACCAAATTGTAATGGGTAATTTTTTGTGCTTCTAACTAAATTAATTCACTGACACCGCAATCAATAGCCTCACTGTGGCGCTCAGATTTATTATATAAAATCATCTCTTATGTCATATGCACGCTGAATTTATTTGATGTAAGTTATTTGAGTCGTTATCTATTATTTCTATTATGGAAGAAAAGGGAAGTGTTTGGACAAACAAAGAGCACCGTGCAGTAAATGCTCAGTGTCTATAGCACCGCCAGGTTAGTAAACGACTATTGAAAATCAGTGTCAAGACAGACTGGAAGGATGTACTTTTGCAGCTTAGGGAGTGAAGAAGGAAATGCTCTAAGTGTTTATTTGGCTCATTGTCTGATTTGTCTCCAGTTACACTTAGGCGAGTTGATCCATCTCCCCCAGAATCTTCTCTTTCTCCCTGTGACTTCTCTTCCCTCTCCCACAACACCGTGCTTCATATCCAACTCCTCCCACTTTCCACCTCTCTCTAACCTCTCTCTCTCTGGCCTCCCTTCAGAGTGGCTCTGCCTGATGCTCTATCATGACTGATGGCGAAGGGAGAGCGCGCTTTCAGTACACAGATTGCCCGGAGGGGCAGGAGCCGGAGGAAGTGCACGAGGAGGTGAGGCTTGCTTTGCCAACATCCTCCAGGAAGGATGCCCGGGGTCACGATGTTGACCCTGGTGGAGGCCATGATGAGGGTGAAGGTGAGGATGAGGTGGAGAGGCAGAAAAGGGACAGTGATGCTCTGGGTGAAGAAGAGTGGAGTAGTGAAGTTCAGGAGCACGAAGATGAAGAACCGGAGCTGGAAGTGGAAGTTGGCCCAACGCTGGGAGTTCGAATCACAGCCCCAATTCGTGATCCAGACTGTATTTCAGAGGAGGAGGAGCAGCAGCCGTACCCAGCCCTGGCCCCAGTGGCGTTCTTCTGCTTAAAACAAACCACAAAACCTCGCAATTGGTGTCTTCGAATCGTCTGTAACCCATATCCTTTCATACTCTGGAGCCTTAACCCAGTCTGATGATACCTGGTAAGACCAAACAAGTCCTCACTCCTGTATGTGTGAGTGTCACCAAGCTTACAGTATATCCAATGCTTGATCATAACGTATGCTGTTCATATACTTTCCAGTCCAAAACATGTCAAAGCATGATGATGTTGTCAGCTGTTGTAGCTTTGTATTCCACTTGTTGTTATTCTCAAAGATGCAACAATTTGTGTGACTGAGGAAGCACCGCTGGCTGGCACCACACTGGGGAAATACGACATATAATTTATCCAACAACTGGCACCAAACCATTTTTAAGATGCAATTATTAATCATAGTCATCATTCTTCTGTCAAATGAATGCAAAACTAGAGCTATTTGTCTTTGAGTGAACAGGGGATAACGTTTGGGTGATTTCTACTGAATGTATACATTACAATGTCCACAGTGAAACATTGCAGTGCTGAATAATGTTGACTCTCACAATCAGGCGTTGTTGGCAAAGACTGTTTCATAAATCCTATCAGAAAGGCTGTCAAACAGCAGAAAAGACACGATTTGCTCGAGTGGATAGGGAGAATCCACACCGAATCATCACTGTGATTATTACCATTTCTAACGGTCGCTCCCACTTTCACTGCCAGTAAACAAACAGAGAGGTCAACTCTCACATCCCTGCAGGGCAAGAGGCCGACATGCATCAGTTTCAAAAGTGCCCTTGTCTTTACACCTCATGTCTGTAACTCAGTTGTGTTGATCCTCAGTTTCTTGAAACAAATTTAGACGGTTAACTCAGAGATTTCCTGTGGTTCTGGTGGTTGAGCATCAAAACATGTCCGGCCTACAACAAATTCAGTTAAAACTGTCACCTTTTGGGTCTTGGCAATTTCAACCAATGTTAAAATATCTTAATTGAAATCAGTGATGGGCGGTCAGGGGAGGAAAGTGAGGCACGGCCTCACCCGCCATTATAAAAGACAAAAATCGAAAATGGAATACATAAATTAAATGTTTATATTTATCCAGTGATGTGAATTATATAGTTATTTTCCTTTAAACGTCACCTATTTTAGGTTATTTTTACTCAAAATCGCTGAATTTTCATATTTACCACTTAAATACAGAGAAGAGACCTGCGGTGAGGCACCAGCCAGCAGAGCCTCACCATGGATTGATCAATGGCTTGGCTAGCTGTGCTGGTAGCTATACAGTGAGGCAGTAATGCTATCTCTCTATATGTCGTTATTAAAATGTTCAAACACATTTGCGCTGTGAACTAAATTTCCATAATTTAGCTAATGCATACAATGTACAGTGTTTTTTTGTCAACAGCTGTATGTGTGTAACCTCTTTCTTGAGTTAAGCGGTCCTGAAACCAATGGGAAAAGACACAAAGTGAGGCATGCAGTTCTCCTGCCTCATGGTGGGGGGCGCTGGTGATCCCAGGGATTCGGCCGAGGATTCCTCTTCCTCGGCCGTAGAAGAAGTGACAGTAAACTGCAATCTATAGTCAGCGCGTCAAGTACAGCCAATCATTTGTTTTCCGCTCGCCTTGCCTTACTATAAAAAATGAGGATTACATATCTCAACTCAAAATTTTTTAGATGCTTTTGTTCAGAAGGAGCTGTGCATGGACTTCATTTATAAGTAAACATAACATGGACTTCATTTATAAGTAAACATAACATATAAAAAACGTGTAGGTAACAAAGTAAATTTTTTAATCAAATGTGCTTATTTGTGTGTTACAGTTTGTACGTGTAAATTATTCTGCTATGAGACTTTTAAAATAATCTACTCACTGTTGCTTATTAAATGGTGAATAAGCTACACTGTCGGTTCATCTGATTATGATGAAGTCAGTGCCTCACCAATTATGAACCTCACCGCACGTCACTGATTGAAATGAGATTTTAGTTCTTTGACATCAGGACCTTAAGTCCTGAGACATCCTTTGTCCACTGAGGGGCATTCGAGAGAATTTTTAAAGCATTGATTATTTAAATAGGACAACTGTGGACTGCTCTGCGACCCGTGACAGCGGACAAAGAGGTAGAAGATGAATGAATGAATGAAATGTGGACTGTCAACTGTGGTGACACTGTGGTGACACGAGCATATATGAGACTGATTTTGCAGGTGTTTTAATCAAAGTCTTATGTAGCAGTATGATGGCGCAGTGGGCAGCATTGTTGTCTCACACCAAGAAGGATCAATTTCTTTTTATGTGGAGTTTATATGTGCTCTCTGTGTCTACATGGGTTCTCTCTGGGTTTTCGGCTTCCTCCCACCTCCAAAAACAGGCAATATAGGCGAATTGGTAACTAAATTGCCCGTAGGCATGAGTGTGAGTTTAAGTGGATGTTTGCCTTTCACATGGCCCCACAATGTGCTGGCGTCTTATCTGGGGTGTACCCCGCCTTTCACCTGTAGCCAGCTGAGATTGGGTCCAGCAGACCCGTGATCCACAAAGTGGATTGTGCTATCTTCAAAAAGATGAATGAATGTGTCCTATGTGGGTTAGTAAAAAAAATAAAACTCAACAAAAAGTGTTGAATAAATCTTAAACTATAAACATATTAGAAAGAGGCTGATTGGATAGTCTGGACACTGTAGAGATTGCCACTACAGGTAGCAATGTCATATAAGCCATAGCATCATTAGCATCAAAAGTCTCCTGGATTGCTAAATGCTAGAGATGAGTTTCATGTTTTCCAGATGGGAATCATTCCAATGAGTGCTGGATGCGATCACGTCTCCCTATCATTCAGCCTGGAACTGCAGTATCTTTTGGAGACCTCATTAGAAATGTGAATGTCACAGAATGTATTCTGTGACTGCTTTACGGTCAGCTCAGAATTCCTTGTATTTTTGAGGAATAATCATTTTTATCTGTGAAATAGTACCATCGAGGTTACAGCAACCCTCTGTGAACATTATTTGGCAGCCACTTTGTGCTAAAAATGTAATTTGATTCAAGGGTGCCAAATAGTCCGAATGGAATTCATTTTTAGCTACACGTGTCTGCTGTATAATCTATTATTACCTCGGTGTTGAAAATCCTGAATCCTGGATTTCATCAGTAGGTTCTCCAATGTGTTTTAACACATTGGAGAACACAGAAAAGAACATAATGTGCATCCAAATCAGAGCACCATTAAAACAACCTGAAGATGAACCACTATAATCCTGATGAAACAAAATCAAGTAGAGTTATATCACTTCTTACTTCCCTCTGTCACTTCTAATCTAATTTCCTATCTTCCATTATTTTCTAGTGTTGTGGGATGTTTTCATCTGGTCTAGTTGTCTCTGTTGCTGGTTTCACACAGAGTTGCATTATATTTAGGCGTCCTTTGTGTATTTGTATACACCTATGGTAATGGCAGCTCAGTGGTGGAAGTTTGAAAGGTGAATCTTGACAATTTGTTGTGAGTCTGAGGAAGAAGATACTCCAGACAGACAGATACACGGTTGAACATGAACAATTTTTTTAATGAGTACTACGCTGCAACTGTAATGGATGATTCATCAAATTAGAAAAGTTGATTTTGCCTTGTTGTCTTAATGTAACAGTCGATGCTTGGAGCTAACCAGAACAATGAATGTAATTCCCTGCCACGTTCTGAGCCATAAGTAAACAGTCCCGCCAAGCATTTGTAAAAGCATTTGGGTAAAAAATAATTTTCTATTGGCTATCTTCAGTAGCAAAGTCATTTAATGATTTTCCTCACGCATTGTTAAATGGCCATTCAAATCTTTTTCATATACTGTATGTATACAGTATACAGTAATTGCACTGGATTTGTCAAATTAATTTTGTATGTATAGAGTGTAAATTGACCATGATCCTGAGTGGCTTAACACTACAGATCATGACGTGAGACAGGGAGTAGCTTAGAAATTTCTCAGCGATGGTTAATGAAACAAGAGACAGAGATGCAGAGTTCATTTTTGCTCAAGAAAGTAGTGCATCCCCGGGATGCGCTTCAATAAAAATTTGTGCATCCCAAAATTATGTTTATACATCACAAAAGTAATAACAGAATATACGGTAGAAACCGTATACTCAGGGTTTGAGTTTTTCCCCATAGTACAATATAAAATCTAAACAAACTGTTAATTTTAACAATTTTATTAATAACAATGGCATAACGTTTTCAATATTACAGCCTGGTGGCCATTCTTAAAATCTTTGCCTTTAATTAATATATTCTCCTGTGGACACTGCACCAAGCTGACATAGCTTTCTCCACACACATTTTTTGTAAGCTGCATTTTGTCTTGAGTGCTGACATTTAGCCATGCCTCACTCATGTAAAAAAAATCACGTCCATTGCGGTACAAATTTTTGGAATTTTGCTGGTTTTCGCTCAGCTTCTTCTGCATTTCTTCTGTACTGTCCACAGTAATATCTGTCTCTTTATTTTCATTAACTTTTGTTTTTTATTCAGGAAGCACTCATTGTCACTTGGGTTTTCTCCAACTTTTCCGCCTGTTTCGGAGGCATGGTGATAATGTGAGACTAACTCCTCGGTCTCTCACTGCAGTGAATAAAATGAGCAGACGTTGTGTTGCCGTTTCGTCGATTTTATTCATTCATTCATTGTCACAACTGCTTCATCCATCTATCTCAACTGGCTTAGTACGTGAGGTGGCGGAAACTCCCAGCTCGACGTCAGTGCACCGCGGAGCCACACAGAGATGCAGACAAACACGCACTCATACACTTATACCTATAGTCAATTTGGGACCGGCCAATTAACCTGAAGCGCATGTTTTTGGAGGTGGGAGGAAGCTGGAGGACATGGGGAGAACATGCAAACTCCACAAAGAGCGGAACGCAAACACAGAACCGCCTTGCTGTGCAGCGACAGCTATACCACTAGCCACTGCACTACCGTGCTGCCCTTGGTCAATTTTAATAAAGCTGAATCAAGTAGATGAGTCTCGAGACGAGAAACTCACGCAAGATCAAAACACAATGGCGATTTCCTGGTTCGAAATTTAAGTGGAGAAATTGATAAATTGTGAATATTTTTGTTGAATGAAGGTGCATTTTTTTCGCAATATTATATCGCGGAAAAATGTAGCATCGATTTCATTTTCCAGTATTTAAAGCTTGTGTCCCAGGGACGCACATTGTCTGATGATCGTGCGTTCCTGTCAAAAAATGTGCGTCAAAGAGGCAAGGACACACGCAAATGAGAACACTGGAGACGTGTGCATAAAATGCTAAAGGACTAAACCAATTATCTTAATTTTTCCTTGCATAACATTCAGACCATTTTGTAAAAAAAAAACAACTGCTGCAACTTTAAGATCTCCAGACCTTTGGTCCCTAGTAATCTCCAGTTTTTGTTAAATGATTAGAAATGATTAGGAGTTCAAATAATCTGATATACCATTTCATTCAATTAAAGATTTAAATGTGTATTATAAATTTAAACATAATTCCCCTCCTTTGCAAAGGAATTATGATATTTACTGTAGTCTCCTTTAGCATATCATCCCCTATATACACAGATATATCTGTATCTATTATTTATTGGTCTATTTTTTAACGTTTATGTCTTTCATAATCGAAGCACTCTATTAATGCTGGTTTTCAGTCAAATACTGACTAATTACTAACTCAAGGTAACACTGATGATGTAATCAGAAAAGCTCCTTCTGTTGTCATGGAAGTCACTGCATATGTGAATAGAGTCAATCGAGAAATAATGTGTTAAAAGTTTGAGAAATGGGCTGATAAGTAGACGTTCATTTAGATGTCCTCGCTGCAAGGTCAAGTGGCTACAGACACCTTCCTGAAAGTGGTGTACCTGGATGCAAACTGACACATCAACTGATTCATTAAATGTTCTTGGGTGGTAAAAGAGATCTCTGCCAGCTCTAAGGATTCCGTTTTCAAAAGGAGATTTCCCATTGGATAAAATATCACTCTGTTACATCTGCACTGCAGTATAGACAAAAAAAGAAGTCAGCCATGAGAAGGAAATGCCTCTTTTAGACAACAGAGTTAGCTGGTTGAATCAAAATTTTACACATGGTGGCTACCATTACAGAATGAGCAGTTGCATCATGGTTAGATGGAAAGTAATTTAAATGGGTTTGAATTGGCAGGCTTTTGTAGGCATTTTGGAATTTATACTAATATACATCTTCGTTGGCTGTTTGAATGGAATACAGCATTAAATGGCAGGAATTCTGGCCAATTGCTTTTACTTTTCTTCTTGTTTTTCAGAGGTTGTATTGAGATGAGAGATGATTAGACAAATCATTTCCGGAATGGCCTTTTTTGGACTTGCTTGCACATTTTCTGTTTTATTTTAGGTAGTCTATCTAGATCGATGTTTTTTCTGTGAAAGCTAGATTTAAAAGCTTAAATGCATATAAATCAGCAATTTATGGATTCAATTTTTATATATGACAATCCATGGAAGCATAGGACATATGGTTTGACGCTGTACTATGTGGGAGATGTTACATTCTTATGTCTGCTTTATTCACAGCACTACACAGGGATAATACTACAATACTGCAATAAAAGATACTCCTAGACTGAAAGGGATCTTTTCTACATTTATCTCAATGTATTTTCGTCCTAAAGTTGGGTGATGACAGCAAAAGTTTGGTTGGCTAGAACAAGGACTGTTTGTTCCAAGATAGCCTGGCTAACGAATATGGTGAACATTTTCACATGCTTGGCGTTGCACTGTAACTGCTTGCTTGAGACTGTGGCCAGGTTATGTCACCAGAGCCAATCTCACTAGACATTTTTCTGTGTATCATTCCTCACTGACTATGAGTGTGTGGGCATGTGTGCAGGGCCTTTGTAAGTGTAGCAGAGTTGGTGGTCCACAGTGGGCTATGTAAATATTATTCACAGCATAAATGCTCTTCCTCTTGAGTGCGCAAACACAGCATTGAGTTCAAGAAATGACTTCCCTCCTTTTTTCATCTCACATACCTGAGACAGTACAAACCACAGATCAGACTGTTGCTGGATTGGATAAATCTAGATTTCTCGCTGTCAGCTCGTGTCCACTAATTGAAAAAAACAAAACAAAACAAAAGAAATGGTCCTCTATTTGGGAAGCAGCTAAACGCACAATAAAAATAATATGTGATAATAAAAGCAGCATTTCTTCTTCAATCTTAGATGAACAATCTTTTCAATCTTGTACATAAATGTGTTATATGTCCTGAGAAATGTCTGCACCGGCTGCAGCAATGATATATTGAAGTTATTCGTTTTATTTACTGCTTTGCTCTTGCTTTGTGTGTCTAACAATATAATGAAACTGCCATTTTTTATTTTTTTTTATTGGCTTTCCTTTTAAGACTCAAAAGACCAATGACTACCCAAGTATGAAAGACAGGCTTTGTAATAAGGCAGCTTTTGTGGATATTTGTTCCTGTGGGTCCATGCTGAGATATTTGGCCAGTGATCTGTTCAAACTGCGGCATCTACTGAAAAACAGCAGTTTTTAAATGGTCAGAGATATCTGCGTTCTCCAATTTCTCAGTAATCAAAGCTCATATGTCCACTTTTGTACTTAGTTGTCAACACAATGGAGAACCGCTGTTTAAAAACATATCAAATGCACTTACTTTACTGTGAAGAAGTGAGAAATTCATCTGTTGATGTTGAGATAATTAGAGATCGGTTAATACAGTAGATATTTAATTGAGTTTTTTTTTAATTGTACAACTTATGTTTTAAATTAATTTTGGGGAATTTTTTTTTCCAGCTCCTGTTAAAGAGATTACAGAAGTTATTAAAACATATTTGGTGGGATTTTTCACTATTTGAATGCATTTCATCATCAAAAAATGAATGTATCAATATGTGTAGTATTGTGAATATCAATGGGTACGAAAATATTGTTTCCATCCGATTATCGATGGTTGCTTTTTTGACCATAATGCAGTCACAAGCATGTGCTGAATTTTATCGAACCCTCACTTTTTGTCAACTTAATGGTCCAAGTTGGACCATTTGCATACTGGCAGGTGGAGTAGTTTGAAATTGGAAGTAGTTGCTTCAGGAAACTTCTGGCATTAATGTCTGTGGCTTCTTTTGAGTAACTTCATTACATTTGTAACTGATATCTCCAAAATCAGCTCCCTTCAAAATAATGTAGATGAACAAAAAGAAGGAAATGTTAAATTCTGGGTGTAACTGGTCCCGTTAAAATATAGCAATACATGTACAGTATATGTTGGCTTTGATAAGCGAAATCACTGTCTCTTCAGTGGAGTCCTGGTGAACAGCGTTGATAAAATGAACCATAATAGTCTCTGTCTTTATGTCTTTAAATGACATCTTTGCTTTAGTGTGACAAATGGAAAGAGCCGGCCTTGATGTCAGCAGGTTGTCCTTCTCCAGGTGCCACTCAGACAGCCACACTGAGATGTGTATTTGTGTGTGTATAGTTGTATAAGCACACAAGCAGGCTTCTGTGTATCACTTCCAGATAAAGCGTTCGTCTTTCTTTATTTATATTGAGCAGTGCGTCTGTGTGTTTGGTGACTCATTTTATTTGGCTAGTGCTCATAATAACACCAGATTGGGGGTCAGGAGGTGTGTGTCGCTGCAGACATGGAGGGATCCTGCATCTCTGACGTATGAAGGCCTGGCACACCCGACACAGTTTGTGTATCTTTGTGAATATGTGTGCAGCCAATATGAATCTGTTGTATTTTATAATGGAGGATAAAGCCTTCCACTTAAGTATTCGATTAAAATACATCAGACACATAAATATTGCAATTTATGAAATATATGACAGTAAAAAACAGCAAAGCATAAACCCACATACCTGCAATTTAAGGGGACAAATCATTAACAGGCTCTCTTATATTTCATCTCTCTGCCTGTGTAATACCACAAACAGTCACATAACATTGCATGCTATTACCCTATATGGTGTCAACAGTACACCACAGTGTTACAGGGCTACATGCACTGCTGCTCTGCAAGACACACTTGCAGAATTTTTTTAAAAAAATGCAGTTTTAACACGAAAAAAATCAGAACACAAAGGTGATGAAAATTTGCAGATGGTTGACACATATGGTTCACCTCAGAATAATTTGTCTTTTTAGAATTTTTTATTTTACACAGACTAAAAGAGAAACAGAAGTAAAAAATATAACACATGAAATGTTATTTATTTTGATGTAAGAGTAATGAATCCACATGTTAGAGAAATTCATATTCTGATTTATAATGTCCTGTTCATTACTACATTCCCATGTTTACTTTTATGCATTTTTCTTTCTAATTTGATAAGGAAATCATTATGATTCCCAACCTTATGTGAATCATTGTTGTTGATGTTTATGTAACTGAATGTAAAATAAGTTAAAAAAACATATTGGTAACTAAATACTGAAACTACAATATTTTTGCTCCCACCTGAGGATTAAAAAAATTTAATTTTTGTGTGTGCTTGTACACACAATACATGTATGTGGTTTGTAGTTGGGTAGGTCCATGTGTCCACAGGGTGTTAAGTTGGGTGTGTTGTAGGATTACTTCCAGTACAGTAGAATCTTTGCTTTATCCCCAGGCTCACTGTATGCTGGCTGCTGAATTGGAACTGATAGAGTGGACTTTTGTGTATGTGCAGTGTGTGTCTGCACTTCACAGTGTGTTTGTGTGTGTTTTTTATGTATACTCAATGTTATATGTACTATGGGAATATTTAGGCAGTGGCCTTGCCTGATCATTTGACTTCACGAGGCACTTCAGGGCACCTTGTTCATCTGTGCTGGATTTGGTGTGTTTGTGCTTCTGTTAGATACCACAGAGGTTTTGAGAAGAAACACTATTTATTTACATTGTGGCAGGGTGGCGTAGTGGTTAGCACTGCTGTCTCACAGCAAGAATCATGGGTTCAAACCCCAGCATTTCCAACATGGCCTTTCTGTTTGGAGTTTGCATGTTCTCTCCCTGTCTGAATGAGTTTTCTCAGGGTACTCTGGTAGAGAAGTATGTTCGTGGCAGAGAAGTATGTTAGAACAGTGCAGGACATGTATGAAGACTGTAAGACAGTGGTGAGGTGTGCTGTAGGTGTGACATAGACGTTCAAGGTGGAGGTGGGACTGCATCAGGGATCAGCTCTGAGCCCCTTCTTGTTCGCTATGGTGATGGACAGGCTGACAGACGAGGTTAGACAGGAATCTCCGTTGGCTATGATGTTTGCAGATGACATTGTGATCTGCAGCGAGAGCAGGAAAGAGGTGGAGGAGAAGCTAGAGAGGTGGAGGTTTGTCCTGGAAAGGAGAGGAATGAAGGTTAGCCGCAGTAAGACAGAGTATATGAGAGGGACCAAAGTGGAAGAGTGAGGTTACAGAGAGAAGAGATCAAGAAGGTGGAGGATTTTAAGTACTTAGGGTTAACAGTCCAGAGCAATGGAGAGTCTGGAAAAGAGGTGAAGAAGTGTGTACAGGCAGGATGGAACGGGTGGAGAAAAGTGTCAGGTGTGATGTGTGATAGAAGAGTTTCAACTAAAATGAAAGGAAAGGTGTACAAAACTGTGGTGAGACCAGCGATGTTGTTTGGTCTAGTGTAGTGGTTCTTAACCTTGTTGGAGGTACCAAACTGGTTTCATTTGCTCACTCACCGAGCCCTTCTTATTTAAGACATAAGTACAGTATTTTCCGCACTATAAGGCGCACTGGATTATAAGGCGCACCTTCAATGAATGGCATATTTAAAAAAAAAGAAATTTCATACATAAGGTGCACTGGATTATGAAGCGCATTGGATTATAAAGCGCATCTGAGAACTCATCTTCAATGAATGGTGTATTTTAAAACTTTTTTCATTTATAATGCAGATTGGATTATAAGAAATTGAGCAAATTAAAGGCTTTTAGGTGCGGAAAATACTATATATGCTTTACTGGTGTATTTAATGAATTGTGGATTTATGAAGAACAAAACCAAGACAGTGCATGAACTGACATGAAATGACCTACCTGCAAATCAGTGTGACTTCTGCTGTTGTTATTGAGAGACCAGTTCAAATATGCGTGGCTTCACCTTGGCAAGTGCTACTCTGATGTCATTTTCACAGCAAAGTCTGTTTCTTTTGTTTTCCATGCAGCTTAAGGAAGTGTTCCTTTATTTTTGCCAGTGCGAGACTAGAGTTGCTCAACTTGACATTGCAAATAATGCAGAATGCTGACTCCCATCAGGTTCCGTTATACAGTACATGTAAATTCACGTTGCACATATTCGCCCGACCACTTTCTTGTTTTGCTCAACATAGCTACTATGCATTAAAATATTAAGAAAGCAAACAGATGATGTACCATCATGACAGGCATAAATCGACTACTGAGTGTGCAAAATCCCATGTAGCACAGGTAGGCTAATCGATGTAGCGTGATCACCTGCAGCCAGTGATGTTGGCCAACATGACATAAACGGTCCTTACATGCATGTTTTTTGTTTATTTTTCATGATGTTAGGGGAAACCAGCGTCTACTTCGTCTTCTTCTTCTTTTCCTTTCAGATTTTCACTTCAGGGTTTGCTACAGCGAATCAATTGCTTCCATCTAACCCTGTCTTCTGCATCCTCTTCTCTCACACCAACTACCTTCATGTCCTCTTTCACTACATCCATAACCCTCCTCTTTGGTCTTCCTCTAGGCCTCCTGCCTGGCAGTTCCAAACTCAGCAAGAATCATGTCAGTATTCTCCTTAATTAATCTGAAGTTACTTCATAAAAAAGTCAGGTGCACTCAGGGGTTTGTAGCATTGTTTGTGTACAGTGTTTTTGTACAAACAAGCAGCTGGATCCACCAAACTTAGATTTGTGTGTATAAGGTTCAATGGCCTGGAAATTATGGGAAATTATAAGATGATCAGCCAACAAATGTAAGATTAAACAAACAAGATATGTTCAGTTCATGTTCAAGTCTATTTTTTTATTTTTTGACAGAGGAAGCTGCTATCGTCTATTTTACATGAGAGTGCTATTTAGGCACTTCCTTGGGAGCAAACAAAATATATAATTTCCTCAATTTCCTAAATTATTCAACTTGAAGTAAGATGGACAGATGAGTGAAATCTCTCCCCATTATTGTGACAGAATGCACAAGAAGACACCGTGTCAATACCAACGTGCCTCATAGAGCTTTCTAGGTTTCCAAGGTTTCATCAGAGAAAACTGGTAAGTCTGTTGTATCAAAGGTCAAAGGTCAATCTGCGTGACGCTGAATGCTGCTGGTGCATAGGGACACAGAGTTAATCTGCTAAGGAGTATAATTAATCTGCTAAGGGGTAGACTATTGAGTAACCCTCTGCCTGCTAAACCCGAGAAAGCAAGTCCTTTATGTCCTGGGCTTTTATTAGCATTGAATTATGCTTAAATTGAATTGTTCTCATTTGAGTTTCCCCATCTCAATTGTCTTAAGTCCTTGTCAGTGTTAACTGTGGAGTTCAGGTACCTGCTGATGATATGCATCACCTCTGTGACACATGGTGGTGCCAGACTCATCTCTCAACCTGCCAGTTAAGGGATTGACCAGTAGGAGAAGGTAGCATCAGACAAAAGTGGAGTAGGTACTTTGACAGTTCACAGTATATTAATATGTTGGTCATCATCTATAATATTTGAAGACAGAATGATATTAGACTAAGGATTGAACAAAGAAGTCAGTGAATGCAAATGGGAGCTGAAAAACTTCATGGTTCCTTTCTGTAGATATGGAGGAGAACCATCTCTGATCTGTCAGAGCGTATCTTTTCATTTCAGGAGTTGTCAGTCAGGGTCCCTATAGGGGCAGTGCTGTACTGATTGGTCCTCCTCTTCCCATAGAAAAGGAGGGATTTTTGGCAGCTGTTGTCATGGTTACACATCATGTTGATGATGTCGTACAAGTGTTTCCACAAATCAGCCCACCACCCAAAAGCTGCTTTGTCACTCTCATCATGGAAGCCCTTACAGAAAATGTGATGTATTTTCCACCCCCAAAAAATTGCACACGACACCCCGGTAAAATGAGCGAGTGTGAGTGAATGCACCAGGTGATATGCAGGTGTAAAGAGAGGAGAAATGAGGACTTATGGATGACACCGGATGTAAAGAAAATTCAAGAAGTGGAGAAGAAGATAAAACAAATGAAGTCCAGGGGAAGGAAGGTCAAGGAAAGAGGACAGGAGGCAGAGGAGCAGAATGTTGGAAAAAAGTGACGGATTAAAGTCGAGACAGGAGCAAGAAGAGGAGGAGAGGATGAAGGGGATCAAGAGGGAGATCACACAGAGAGGGATAGTAGAAGAAGAGAGCTGCACAAGAAGTGAAAAGAAGTGAAAAGGACAGAAATCTGTTATTTAAATCTAATCTTTTCTGCATATTGTATGGACTTCCTACTGGTGGGGTCTAATCTGACAGACGGGCAGAAACAAATGTACATCTATGCCCTCTTCACATCTACTGCGCTTTTTACTGTCTTTACTTACTAGTTGTTGACTGCTGCAGTGAAGATGCAGTGGCTTTCTCATTCTTAAGACACAACTACTCTCAACCAACCCCTCCTCCCCCACCCATGTCCTTTCTCTCTTTAAAAAAAGCTGCAGCGAATAACTTGTGCTCTCTTGCTCTGTCTTTCTCCTCTCGTTCTTTTGTCTTTTCTTGCTGCTAAAACCTGCGTGATTCCTTAGTGCAAACACAACAAAGCACTCACATATTTATTTGTCTATCTTATGGAGCAGGGTGTCAGCAACGCATGTTTTTTTCAGTGCTGCAGTATAAAATATACATGGCACATGCATGCACAATATTTGTGATGCTTTTTCGATAATGGGAAAACTTAATTTTTCTGTCAACATTCCCAATAATGTCTTTGCATTTGGCATTGAGGGGTGCCTCACTGATGGACCCTCACAGTTGGCTTCTTGTTGACGTCTTCTCTTTAACAGGGTGTTTAGTATTCAGATATGTTTTTAGGTCATGTTGCCATGTTGCAATTGCTGTTTAGTAGCTGCATCGTTGTTCCTAACGAGCAATTCCCGCTGTTGTTGTGGGAGTCTATCTGATTGTACCGAATGCATGTTTGAGCCGTCTCCCCACAGTCAAGCTCCACATGAATAACACAGAAGCCCTCACGTTGCTGCTGATCGCATTACATTCTGAAAGATGGCTGGAAAGA
>CM023620.1:8808306-8820806 GCA_013358685.1 Antennarius maculatus | reverse complement strand
AACTGTCCCATTTCAAATAGGCTCTCTGAATGGGACTAATGAAACAGTGGAGTGTTATGCCTGATGACTGATGTACTGTAGAAATATATATGTATCCGTTTTAAAAGGTGTATCTGCCAGAGACCACATGCTTAAATGTGCTTTATTTATCCGTTAAACACTGAGCCGCCCCGGCTCAGTGTTTAATATGAACTTCTGTGTGGACACAGTGGTCCATGTCAGGACAGTCAAGTGTTACCCAAACAACAAACCCTGGATAACCAAGGAGGTGAAGGCTGTCCTGAATAGGAAGAAGCGGGCGTTCAGAAGTGGGAATGAGGATGAGATGAGGGAGGCCCAGCAGGCAGTGAGACTCTGCCTGAGGGAGGCCAAGGACAACTACAAAAGGAAGCAGGAGAACCAGCTTGGGCGCAACCAGGTTCGGGAGATCTGGAGTGGCATGAGGGCTATCACCGGCTATGGAGAGGGCCGCGGTACAGTGGTGGGGAACGTGGAGCGAGCTGATGAACTTAACAGTTTTTTTAATCGGTTCAGCTCCTCCACCACTCCATGCCGTTGTCCCGAGAGTTCCCCCGGCCCAGCTGACTTGACTTCTGCCTCCTTCTCCCCCTCTCCATCCAGCTCACCTGCCTCACCCTCTCCCTTTCCGTCCACCGCACCCATCTAACCCGGGCCAAACCCAGACCCTTCCCCCACCTCAACTGCTAGACCAAAGGGATCAACGTGCCACGCCCCCACACATGGCCATCACTGTAGAACAAGTGACGTCTGCGTTGAGAAGGCTTCGCCCAAGGAAGGCGGCCGGACCAGGCCAGGTCCCCGCAAGACTCCTCAAGGCCTGTGCTGCCATACTGGGTGAGCCCCTACACCAGGTCTTCGACCTCAGTCTCCGGCTGTGGAGGGTCCTGACACTATGGAAGACATCCTGCATCATCCCTGTACCCAAGCGGAGACGCTCAACGACTATCGACCAGTCACTCTCACCTAGCACGTGATGAAGACCCTAGAGCGACTGGTCCTGAAGCTCATGCGTCCCCAGGTGCGGGGCACGATGTACCCTCTCCAGTTCGCCTACCGGCCACAGGTTGGGGCTGACGACGCCGTCCTGTACCTCCTCCACCGGTCCCTCTCCTACTTGGATGTCTGGAGTTGTACAGTGAGGATACTCTTTTTTTGACTTCTCGAGCGCCTTCAACACCATCCAGCCCCGGCTCCTGCAGGAGAAACTGTCATCCATGGCTGTGGACCCCTATCTGGTGAGCTGGATCACGGACTATCAAACAGACAGACCCCAGTACGTCCGTATGGGGGACTGTCTGTCATCAGTAGTGACCAGCAGCACAGGGGCATCGCAGGGAACGGTACTCTCCCCCCTTCTCTTCACCCTCTACACGACGGACTTCCAACACAACTCGGATGCATGTCATATGCAGAAGTTCTCAGATGACACTGCAATCGTGGCATGTATCAGGGAGGGTGATGAGAGGGAGAAGTAGGGAGAGTGGTGACGGACTTTGTGGGGTGGTGTCAGCGAAATGAGCTTCAGCTAAACATCTCCAAGACCAAGGAGATGGTGCAGGATTTCCGGCGGGCACTCCCCTCCCCACAGCCAGTAGTCAGGAGGTGGAGGTAGTGGGGACTTATAAGTACCTGGGGCTGCAGCTGGACAGCAGACTGGACTGGTCGCACAACCTGGACTGTGTATACAAGAAAGGTCAGAACAGGATGTACTTCCTCAGGAGGCTGGCCTCCTTCAACATCAGCTGTGACCTGCTCAGACTGTTTTACCAGTCCATTGTGTCCAGTGTGCTGTTTTACGCCATTGTGTGTTGGGGTGGTGGTGCCAGGAAACGGGACACCGAGCGCCTAGACAGGCTCATCCGCAGGGCTGGTTCTGTGACCGGTCAGGAACTGGACACTGTACAGACTGTCTTAGAGAGAAGGACTATGTCCAAGTTTGGAGCGATCCTGGGTAACGCCACCCATCCCTTGCACACTACCTTCGCCCAGCAGAGGAGCTCCTTCAGTGCCAGACTGCTGTCACCAAGCTCCTCCACTGAGAGACTCAGGACCTCCTTTGTGCCTCATGCCATCAGGGGGCACAACCACTCTCTCAGAAGGAGGGGGGCCAAAGCTGCAGGGTCATCAAGGCCAGCCAAGAAGGGGTAGACTAGGGGGGCCTGGGATGCACTGGGGATGCACTGTGGGATACTTTGTGGGGTCCTTAGTGTCGTTTTACAGCTTGGTTTACAGTTTGGTTTACAGCTCGGTTCATCCATCATTCTGATCCTACATCGTCTTCATCTCATGCTTCTTTCATGTTCCTACACTTCCTCTTTATGTTATGTTCTTCTATTTTTCTGTTGTATAATTATGTCATTACGTTAATTATGTAATTTATGCGACGTCCTTGTGGGTGCCAATTTCGTCACTGTTATGTGTATTTATTTGTATCTCTGTGAGCAGATGTCACCCCGAATTTCCCTTGGGATTATTAAAGTATATATCTATCAATCTATCTATCTTATACTGGAATTGAACCACAAGCGGTCCACAAATTGTGTAACGCTTCAACAACAGCAACTTTTTCTTGGCAGAGTTTTTCTACTTTAAAATTTTTCACTGCATCTACACATTTATTGAGCCTTGCTATTCTCCATTTCATCAGTTTGTCCTTTCCTATATGATATACACAACTACAGAAGGAATACAGAGTATGGATAAAAGGCTAAGTCTGCATCTGTATAAATCCTCAATTTTGAGCATTAGTGGTCCTTGTAGTTCATTGCTATTTTCATTGCTATTAGTGGTCCTTACAATGAAGTGTACTCCCTGTGTCAAACACCTAACTCAAATCTATTACTATAGATACTTTTAGATTTTACTATTACTACTATTGTCTGGAAACAATGGGGTTACATTCACGTTCCCCCACCTAAGCGGCTCTATAATGGTGCAGTTATACCAGTACTTGTCTGGTTGGAGTGAAGCCGCACATCACAGTGCAATATAAACACTGAATATAAAACTAAAAATTAGTAATGCTTTCTTTCATCCAAATTATTATAATGATTGATGTTGCAACACTGATGATCACTTCAATGCAAAAGTTATGTACTTTTACTGTTTTAATTCTGACAAAACATATATTTGTTTTTAAGTTAAATTGTTTTAATGAATATAAGTGAAGAGTAAAAACAATAAAACAAAAAATCTACTTCTACAGAGAGAAATGTAATTGTGTACTTATTGCAGTCCTCTTTATTGTGCAGCAGTTTGCATATGACAGTAACACAGTTTGACTGCAGAATGTCAATTAATATAATTTTTACACTTGGTAACACTTCAGTTGTACAGAGAGGAAATGCAATTTAGGGAAGCATGATTTCTAAATCTTATTTTATACAGAAAAATCTAAACTAGACTCAGGAAGCCTTAAATCTGCTCATAATTACTGGATGACATTTTCCCCCTCTCTGTATATCTCTATGGATTACACAGCTCTTTTGGCTGTGCAATCATTTTTGCATGCACTGTTGCCTCTCTGTCCTGTGATAAATGTGCAGGTTAGAGGTCACTGACATAAAGCTGTGGAACGCCGTCTGCTATAAAAGTATGGTAGGGAGCCAATGGGAAATATAGATGTCACACAAAGACCTGCCTTTATCTGTGATGTGTTTTAAGACCTGCGTCTCATTGTTAACACATATGACTTTTTTCTGCTGCTGCTACAATCTTATTTCTTTCTTCCTGGAAATCCATAAAGTTAGGCTTCTTTCTTTCCTTTTCTTCTTTGTACTTATTTATACATTAAATGTTTAAAAAATCTGTTGCTTTGAGAAGTTTTTTAATTTATGTTGAAGTTTAACTTTGTCTCAACATTTTGTTTAAAAGGAAAAAGAAGGACCATATATGAATTTCTGTGCATATTCCAAGTTTAACCTCTACGTGTAAAGTGGGATGAGGACACACATGCTAGAACTCCAGTGGTAAATCTGGGCAGCTTGAAGACAGTTAATTGGGGTAAAGCATTCCAAGCTTCCCTCCAGCCATTTAGAGCCAGACTGAAAATGTCAACTGTTCTGCAACATTGTTTAGTCAGTTTAACCCACAATTAACCCAGCAAGAAGAGCTATTCAGCATTTGATCATAAAAACAGAAGTAATTAAGAGGCAGTGATCCTTCCACTATGGTGTGGCTGTGTGTGTCTGTATAGGGATGTTTTTCTGCATGCATCTGTAGTGTATGGCTCTTTGTGTGCATGCATAATGCAGCAAATGTAATGAGCTTGTAGTTGGGATTAATGTCTCTGTATGTGTCACTGTGTGTGTGTGTGTGTGTGTGTGTGTGTGTGTGTGTGTGTGTGTGTGTGTGTGTGTGTGTGTGTGTGTGTGTGTGTGTGTGTGTGTGTGTGTGTGTGTTTGTGTGTGTGTGTGTGTGTGTGTGTATGTGTTGTGAGATAGTGCACCATAAGCAGAGGAGTGCTAACTTGAGTGTTTATGACAGATTGCTCACGTGTTGAGCTCTGATCGGGATTGTTACAGTTGTTTGCGTACCTTGGAGATAGACATTTGATGGGTTCTCCTGCAGTAGACTGATAGTTAACCAGGGGATCAGGGGGTGCGGTGGATGGAATAGCAATGTGTGTGTCTGTGTGTGTGTGTGTGTGTGTGTGTGTGTGTGTGTGTGTGTGTGTGTGTGTGTGTGTGTGTGTGTAAATATAAACCAATATTGTTACCTGAGGCAGCCCAGAAGATATTTTCCTTCTAAAAGGGACAGTAAAGTCAAAATGAACCCAGGATATTATTTGAAGTACATAATTAAACAAACGTTTTGGTGGCATTATTCTTTTTTTATGGTCAACGAGGATAAACTTTGGATAAACGAAATATATCACAAGTTACGATGCACTCCCTCACAGTAGAATTGACACAATCATAGACATTGAGGTCAATCAATATCAGCGCCATTATATAAATATACAGCTAGTGACATAACAAGCTAACATTTTTACATTTATTTGTCACAAAATCATCTGAAATCATGTCATCATCTTCAGATACGGAGAGGAGTTCCCTGTGAACCCAGCTTGGGGTGTAATTATCCCCTATAATTATGACCCAATGTTATAACTGCATTATGACTGCAAACTGTACAAGCCCCTATATGATACCAATCAAGAAGATAACCCCCAAAATCTTAGGTAATTGTTGTAAATTAGTAACAAGCGCCAGGGGAAACAAACCCAATCAACTGACCTGTCTATCACTTTTGACATTGTTTACTTTTTGCGAGTGCCATAATTGTGCGATAATCTGATCATAAAAATATTTATGCAGTACCTCCAGTAGCTCCAGACATGAATTAATTATCCACTAAACCTTGGAAATTCAGAATAAATACTATGGGTAGTCCGAAAATGATTTTACCTTCAAATCTCTTTCAAAATCATCCAGGGTGAAGTGCTCATGGCAGATTCTTAGATCTTTGGTCATTTTAACACTGTTTATCCTTGCTTTCCATTGCCCTCCAATCTTTCCAGAAGGTATTTTGAAGAAATTTATTTCTTGTCTTTGTGTCAAATTCCTGTGGTGTTGGAACATCATTCACCTCACAGGTAACCATAATTTTATCGGATGTATCGCTTCATTGATCGTATTGTGCTGTTATGGCTGCTGTGACTGATGAAGCGAAGGGTGTCGTCGACACATGACCCCACGTGACGGAGGTGCTGCAGCGCAGATTTTAACGTGTCCTGACACCAGGGATGATGCCAGACATCAGAAAATGTTTTTATTTTTATTTTTTCATAATGATAAACAAAATACGTTACTTTAAAATGAGTTTACTGTCCCTTTAAAATACGTTTCCCATTTTTTACGACATTTTAGGTGGATTCAAATGTTGACACAGTTGAATGATGCAATGTGTGTGAATGTGCCAACAATCTGGGGACATCAGTGACAAATCAGCAAAGACTTTTCACCCAGTTTCCCCTAATGAAAAGAAATCACCTTTGCTTCAGGTGAAATAAGGGCTAATACCAAGATGAGACGGATGTTTAAAATGTATAACAACAACTGGTAACCAGGAAGCACCAGTCTTTGTGTTTGTGTGTGTGTGTGTATTTTTCCCACTGAGGAGAACATGATGTTTGTGTGACCTTGCATATTATTTCCTAATTTGGTAACTGACATGGCGAGGCATGTGGCGTGTTTGAGTGGAAGAGAGAAAGAGAGAGAGAGAGAGTGTTTGTGTCTGCTTCAAGCACTTGATGTTTTTCTGAATGATCAGGTGGAGTAGGTGCTGGGAATGTGTGTCTGCTCACACATTCAAGAGTGTTATTGTTTTTAAGCGATATCTGCTTGCTGTCTTAAGTAAAGAGACATGGAGAGACTGTGAGTCTGTGTGGATGCATGCCTGTGTGTGTATATGTTTGCTAATGTGTGTGTATATGTGTGTGTGTGTGTGTGTGTGTGCGTGCGTGCGCGCATGCCCGTGCGATAAGAAGTCATTTGAGAGTGGGGAATAGAAATCATCTATAGAGATACCATCAAGAAAAATAGACACAATGCAAATTTAACCTTTTAAAACCTGCCGTGTGTAATTGGCTATGGCTGCTTTTGTTTAGTTTTATAGATATAAAAAAGACCTCCAACACCAAATCAATCAGCCATTGTTTAAGCATTGGATGCTAAGCCACTGTGATGTTGGAGGAAGGGATGTAACTTTGGCTGCACAGTTGCTAATTTTACACTAGTTTTAGACCACCTATAGTTTCCAGTCTGTCCTTTTTTTGGAATGAAATAGTTTAAGAGGAAGCTGACATCCAGGACTTGGGCTCGATAAAGAGAAGGATGGAGAAACACATAATAAGTTTGAAGGTTTTCATTGCACAATAATACATTCTAATAATACATTTTAATATATTTTCCACTACTGGGCTTGCACTAGGAGCTAGTGTGACTAAGCCACTGTTGCTCATTGTAAAAGAATTGAGCAAGCCACAAAAAGCCACAGACTGTGTCCAAGACAGTGGCGCAGCGAGCGGACAACCTACGGCTGTCGTGAGGGGGCGTGGGGGGGGCACTCCCCACAGGGGGTCCAGGGGTCCTCCCCCGGGAAATATTTTAGAAAATGGGGTTGTTTGCCTGCATTCTGAGGGCAAAATCTTCTGTTCAGTTTACCTACCAAAATACACTAAAGTCAACAGTTCAAGCGTAACTATCTATTTCTGACCTACTTTATGCAGGTATAAATGTGAGATTCACTGTGTGAAGATACAGTCATACAAAATATTACTCAATGTTTACTTGTAAGTTTTGGACTAGAAGACATTTTAACTTTGACCACCATCGCCACCAACACCATTGGTATGCCATAGTTTATTTTTGTTTTGTTTTTTTAATTTGATAACATGATTTTTCATTTCAATTTAAAAAGGCATGAAAAATAGCAAGCGATGACCTACCGGTCATCGGGATCAAAAGTCTAAGACTACAAAAAAGTATTGATAATATCTTTCATTTACCTTCTGATCGGTCTGTCACCACTCCTCCCCCCTCTCAGCATTCACCATTTGTTGTTCTATTTGAATTTTAACACAAACTCTGCTATATAACACTGGATTCTTAATTTCTTTCGATCGATCGTCCTCGCCTTGTCGTACATCAATTCGCGGGTTTAGCTTGTAAAAATATAATCTTTTTGTTTTTCATTGAACGAGAGGAGGTCATGACCCGAGTGCATATTTAATGATCGGGAGCGTTCGGGTCACTTCGGCTATTTCCCTCAGCATGCTCCGGCTATTTCCATTGGCATACTTCGGCTATTTCGTCGGCTATTTCTGTCGGCTATTTCTGTCGGCATGTGCCGCTATTGAGAGAAAAAGTTTGTTATCGCTCGGAGATTTTCGCGAGTACAAAAAGTTGTAAGTTTTAGCCTTTTTTTCCTAAAAATAAGAACGCCACTGTGGCTACACAGGTTAAAAACCTTGTAAAAAACCTTGTAAAAACCTTTAACACAGGTTAAAAACCTTGTAACCAATCTGGAATTTACACGCCTATGGCAACGTGGCGAATGGCTAGTGCAAGCCCAGCACTAATAGTGGCAATAAAAATATCTAAGTATTCATTCATCAAACTTAGGTAAGTTACAGATAGAGTCAGTGTGGATCAAATGTTACACTGCTCACCATGCAGAGGTTGAAGTTATCCCAGACTGTGATTAAATTAACTTTCTGACCAAGTACCTCCACAATCAATGTGTTAAGCAATATCAGACATCTATATCTAAAATCTACTTTCGTGGTCTTCATCACCATCAGAGGATTAATCAGCAAATGGTATTATAAGTCTAAAATATATGTGTTGTATCAGCTTGTTAATATTGTCGCTGAGAACATTTTAAAATGAGACACAAGCGTTTAGTAAAAGTACAACTGTGTCTACTTGTAGCCTCAGCGATCAGCCAGCATGGCTGTAGGCTCTCAGTTTTGTTCTGGCATTATCTGAAGCCAGAGATCAATCAAATTGTCTGGGCAAACTTTTACGAATGATGGTCGTATGCCAACTCCTCTGCTCTGTGAATTTAATGCTGTGGTAAAAGAACAGGTCAGTCTGAGTGTACCACTTTAAAATTGAAATTAGTAAACATTACTAAGCCACGGATTATTCCAGTGGGAAAACTTTTATAAAGACCAACAGTGGGAAAATGAGTCATGTGCCCTTCCAAGAAAACTTCTGCAACTTTACTCAAATGAATGACCTTATGTGTAGAAATACTTTTTAGGACAGATTATGAACTATACGGGGATATAAAGTTATGACATTAAACATGATGGGGATTTTATTTCATTGAGAGTGTTAGAAGAGACACTTTTGATTTCATAAAAGTGCTGCAGGTGAAAGTATTAATATAAGGAATTGAGAAACACCCCCAAATATATACTATAAAAAAATTAATATTGAAACTAAAAAGGATAATGCCAAATAATTGTGAATTGAAAATGTTTCCTTGGTGTGTGATGCTCTGTCATCATTCACTGTGATTTGTCCGTGAGTGTATGCATTTTTGTGTGTAGGACTAATAACAGTACTTCAGAAGATTGCAATGGCAGTAATGGTACTAGTGGTAGTAGTTGTAATAGCAGTAGTAAAAGCAGTAAAAAAATGTATAATTGAAAGTGTTACAGTGGTTCCAACAGTATTGGAGCCAGGATTTTAAATGACAGTTTTATAATTATTTTCATATTAATTTGAGATAGTCCACATTCGCTACTCAGCTGCTGAGCTTCCTTTGCATCTGTGGGCTACATTTGAAGGATTCATCACTATGAGACAGGCCTTGTTACCCTGTTATGCATTTTGTGGTCAAATACATAGGAGGATGCAAAATCATGTCCCTCAATGTCTGGCAAGCCAGTCAACCTGAGCAAATGGCATTGAGTCTTTTTTCCTGCCTGAATGCTGTTCTCTCAGTCCTCTATGTGGAAAATTACCTTCGAGTTTTAGTCAACTTTAAACTGTGCTGTACTGTTTTAGGAATTTTGCACCCCTACAATATAATTTTATCACCAGCCACTTCTGGAAGCAGAGAAACAATGAAAGTCAATTGGATGAAAATAAAATGCAGAAGAATAATTTTAGAAGAGTGGAGAGAAATAGGGCAAGAGACCTATTTCTCTCCACTCTTCTAAATAGCCCAACAGGAGGCTGGGCAGGAGGTGAGATTTCTGCAGGAGAGCAAAATGCAAAATGTTTCATTCCATGAATTTAACTGCACACAACCATAAAATATGGTGTATGTAAAAAGAAATATGTGTGTGTTTCTCTGTGTGTGACTCAGTTAGGACGCACAAATATGCAATGCTTTCCTTATTATATTTGCATTAAATGTTTACCATAGAGATTTTTTTGTTGTGATTAGTTGCTGGTTTTTTTTTTTGTGTGTGTGTGTGTGTGTGTGTGTGTGTGTGTGTGTGTGTGTGTGTGTGTGTGTGTGTGTGTGTGTGTGTATGTCTGGTCACTGAGGTGATTTTAAAGCCTGTAGAAATGATCTGTATTTCCTGTTTGGTTTGATTAGCTGCTAATTGAATCACACACACACACACACACACACACACACACATGCAGTTATCTGCTCACAGATATGCAGAAGTGCCCAGGTATGCTGAAACATAAAAATGCCAAGAGCTAATGTGACACAGACATACTTCCAGGCAAATGCGAGATGAGGGGATGGATAGGAGTAAGATCAGAGATAGGTTGGACCAGGTTTGGAATGAAAGCAGAGAAGCACATGAGAAACAGGAGATGGATAAGTCCAGATTGATGGCTTAGAGCTCCTTGAAGCTCTTCCATATAAAGAATTAGTGTCCAAAGCGTACAACCAGTCCGGTCCCTGGAGTGTGTCTTACAGGGGAGGGTAGTAAAAGTTAAATGTAGGTCTTTGATTTTATCCCAATAGGCCTCGACTCTGTGTTGCCAGTGCATATCACCAGAGGACAAACACATCTGTTACAATGACTAACACCACCTGTATATTTATGTTTGAATGCCTTAGCAGTCAGGCACAAAGTGTAGCTGCAGATGTTCAGTAGGGTTTGTGTCTCACTTTTTATTTTTTGCCCATGCTTTTTTTTTTTTAGATTGCTAACTTAATTAAATTTACTAAAGGGTAGTTTTGATATAAGATTAAAATTGATGTCAGAATTGTTGCTGTGTCAGTTTTGGGCGTGTAAAGGTGGAGAAAGAATGTAACACAAACCATCACATCAAGTTATTCTTAAGATTCATTTTAATTCTGATATTTGAAGTAAAACATACATTTTAAAAAGGGATTTCTTTTAATTAGATTTCTATAGAACATTGTCAGACAGCACAGAATGACATCATTAAACCGACCTATAAATGCCTCGGTGTTGAAGATTGTCTCACCATTTCTTGCCTGAATGTCAAAGAGTTCAATGTCAAGCTCCCAGATGGCTGCGCTTCAGGTCATTATGATCAGCATATATGTGTGTTTGTCTAATGTGGGTTACAGAGAGCGAGAACGATACTGATGAGGTTAATGGAATGACATGTCTCTCGCAGCTCCTCTTATTACAGCTAATTTAGCTCCTGTGCAAGTGGACAAGGCATAGATCTGGATTGGAGGACATTTGATTTAACAGCAGCGAGAACAATGTAAGGCAAGTTTGAGGAAGCGTGTGATCATTAGGATATGTGGAATCATTTCAGAGATAATTGGTCTTTTACAAAAGTCAGAGTCATCACTGTTTCATGTTTAAGGTGAATGCTCAATAAACAGTGGTCACTATGCACTACTTTCATTGTGGTAGGATCTGTTAATGTTTGTCTTCACCCTCTTTATGTAGCACTGAGATGGTTTGGACATGTCCAGAGGAGAGATAGTGAATATATTGGTAGAAGGATGCTGAGTTTTGAACTGCCAGGCAGGAGGCCTAGAGGAAGACCAAAGAGGAGGTTTATGGAAGTAGTGAAAGAGGACATGAAGGTAGTTGGTGTGAGAGAAGAGGATGCAGAAGACAGGGTTAGATACACTCTAAAAAATGATTCAAGGACCTAGTAAATGTGACAGTAATATATAGTTATGCATGCTCAGTAAAAATTCTGAATATCATCATGATGAGCATTTGATTTGACTACATCAAAATTAATTAGTAAAACTCCAACAGGAATATTTGTGTGAAATAGACACATGTAAATTAAGTTTACTTACTTAAAATAAAGTATTATTTGACTCACAGATTATATGGTTTAAATATTTCTAATAATAAGTGTATGTTTCACCAACCTTTTTGAGAATATATTAACAAATATCATAGTTTTAATAAGCGTAATTATTAAACAAGTCAACTCAATTGTATCGGACACGTAACTAACAACATAAAAACATCAAGTAAACAGAAGGGAACCAATTCCGCCTTTCTACGATTTCGGGGCGCTGGTCACTCGCAGTGGCTCAGCGATAGAGCAGATGTCTTGAAGATGGATCGCCCAGCCATCAGTGGCTCGAATCCAGCTCCTGCCAGGACAGCCCTCAGAGTGTGAGCTGATGGTGGGAGGTGTCGGGCTCACCTCCCAGCCACTGCCAAGGCACCCGTGAGCAAGGTGCCATCCGCCCTCATTTTGGGGTGCGACCCCCCCAAATTCAGTTACATTTACTCAATTTGTATAGGTAATTGAACCAAATGATTTCGTTCAGTCGTACTAGAAAATTTTACTTAGATTTTACTCATGACTCAGGTTTTGTTTTAACAGATTTGAGAGCTTTCATATCTACTGAATATTTGTAAGTGTAAAAATGTTTCACTGATTGAATTAAGTAACATGCAGTATTATTTTTTTGAGTGTAGAGGCAGCTGATTCACTGTGGCGACCCCTGAAGGGAAAAGCTGAAAGGAAAAGAAGAAGAGGAAGAGTGTAGAGTTTCACTTTGTTTTATTGTATAACTACTTTTTCAGGGACATTAAAAAC